>SKCR01046016.1:0-115279 GCA_019454045.1 Zanthoxylum bungeanum | reverse complement strand
CTTGCGAGTTTTACTCTCTCTTTTGTTGTGGTTCTGTTTGTTTGATGAGAAAATAAGACGATCGGAAGCAACGAGTAGCGCGAAAACTGAGTAATGTCTATATTGACCATTTTGACCTTAGGAATCTGATTATTGAGTATGTATTGAGCATTGACCGAATAATTTATTATTTTACCTTGAAAATTTTCTCTTATTTTTTCTGCACAGTTTATTTTATATATCAGTACCCTTTTGAAGTTTAAGTTTGAGATGTTTTCAACTGCTAAGGTAGATATCAGCTGGATTTTTAGCTTATTTAAAAAATATGTAGCACATGTAATTTTTAGGTATTGATAGAGTTTGATTAATATCAATTATGTTTGGAATTAAACATACTGCTGTTGATGTGCAAGAATGAAACTAATATTTGGCTCAGTTATGTCTTTTATTTATTTTTAAGTGTGATCTATCTCAGTTGTTTTTGATGTGGAACTGGCATTTGTTGGTGTAGAAATGACCAAATTTGTGTAATAACTTTATTGTTGTCTATTTCTGAATTATATTTACAACATTAGTCAGTATTCTTGCAGATATATATAAATTGAGTTTGTAGTATCCTAGGTAGCTCGATTTCTCCTTTATATTCAAGGTCTTATTAATTAAACACTAATTTCCATGAAATTTGCAGTTAGTTGTCGATATGGGAACGATATTCAAATCTATTGCAGCCAGTTTCTTCCTTTGTTTGCTTCTGTTTCCTGTGGTGTTCTCTACACCAAATGGTGGGTTGTTCAGAATCGGACTCAAAAAGAGGAAGTTTGACCAGATCAACAGGCTGGCTGCCCAGCTTGACTCCAAGAAAGGAGAGTCATTCAGAGCTTCTATAAGAAAATATTATCTTCGTGGAAACTTAGGAGAGTCAGGGGATGCTGATATTATTGAACTTAAGAACTACATGGATGCTCAGTACTTTGGGGAGATTGGTATTGGCACACCCCCACAAAATTTCACTGTGATATTTGACACCGGTAGTTCAAATTTGTGGGTGCCCTCTTCTAAGTGTTATTTCTCGGTGAGTTCTATGCTTAGATGTGCCATTCCTGTTTTCATGGTCCTTATTCTTTGCAAATGCACATACATAAGAGGTAGGAGAGTGAAATGATTTTATTTCTGGGTTGCAGATTGCTTGCTATTTCCATTCCAAGTACAGGTCAGGAGGCTCAAGTACTTTCAAGAAGAATGGTTTGTTCCTGCTTCTTAGTTCTTACTCATTTGGATATTATTTAATATTTGTCTTTTGATTAGGATGTATTCATTTAAGTTAGTGTGTTAAGCTTTACTTCTTCACTGCACTTGGACAAAATTTCTTCTACTAATTGTCATCTAACTGCTTATAATATTCTGCTTGCTTTGTCATAATTTCTTTGCTACCTACTTTTCTTTGTAAATGGACTGTGCATGGTGTGCCCTATGATGACCATATATTTGTTTGTAGCTTGCTTCATCTTGTATTAGGGATTTATCCAGAAGGAATTCCATAACTTGATTTTCTTTCTGCTTTGCACACACATGCCTGCACTTATTTAGCAATTATAGATAACCGTACAAAGATCTCCCCATTAAACAGTTTAACCTATGCATGTTATACCGGAATTCGAATGGATGCTTCTCTATGTCGTGTGGCCATGAATTTTTGTTTTGTGTGAGAACTTGTGTGAATAATACTTTGATTGGAGGAATTCATCCATAGATAAAAGTATGGCAAAAAGCTTATGATGTTTGATCCTTTACACAGGTAAATCGGCTGCCATCCATTACGGAACTGGAGCTATTTCTGGTTTCTTTAGTGAAGACCATGTCAAAGTTGGTGATCTTGTGGTCAAAGATCAGGTAACTTTAAGGTCTTGGTCTTTATTACGTGCAAGTGCCATACCAATTCTTTTTTTATTCTAGTTTGTACTGATAATTGCGATATGCTTTAGGAATTTATTGAGGCAACCAGGGAGCCCAGCCTCACTTTCTTGCTGGCCAAGTTTGATGGCATACTTGGACTTGGATTCCAAGAGATTTCAGTTGGAAATGCTGTGCCTCTGTGGTAAATTTCTGTACCTTTAGTCTCTTATGTGCTGTTTTAGATTTTATTCGACTTTTGTTTGTCAGAGAGTAGTTGATACTGTAGAGGTTCTATTTTTGGATTTCCAACTTGGTAATGCTTCAGGTACAATATGGTAAATCAAGGTCTTGTGAATGAACCAGTTTTCTCATTTTGGTTTAACCGAAATGCTGATGAGGAAGAAGGGGGTGAAATTGTTTTTGGTGGGATGGATCCTGACCACTACAAGGGTGAGCACACATATGTCCCTGTGACACAGAAAGGATATTGGCAGGTTGGTGTTCTCAACTCACTTTCTGTAAAATTTTGGTGAATAGGCCTTTTGCAGTTTTCTAAATATGACCTGGTTTTTCTTCTGTTTGCAGTTTGATATGGGTGATGTCATTATTGATGGTCAAACAACAGGTAAGATAACCAGCTGGAGACTGTTTGATGGAGTCACAGTTCGTAGTTGTCATCGTTGGTTGGTTCATGTCTTGATATAGAATATATTTTCCAGGATTTTGTGCTAGTGGCTGTGCCGCAATTGCTGATTCTGGAACCTCTTTGTTGGCTGGTCCTACGGTGGGTATCAATATGTGTGTCGTGTGCTTAATTTTGTATGCTCATCTCTACCTTTCTGTTGGTCTATTTTGTGGTTGGTATGACTTAGATGGTACTGTATGCATGTAACAGGCCTGTCTAGTTTGACCCAGCTCTTGATATTTCTTTTTCCTGTTTATGTATATAGACTTATCCTTTCCTATATCCAATTTAGTTTTCTTATTTGTGTACCTTATATATAATTAAATATGCATGGGTCATGACCTTTGCTAAGAAAGTGGATGCTGTCAATTTCTGATAATTTAAACATCTTTCAGAAGGCATCGGTTTCTGATAATTTAAACATCTATCAGAAGGCATATGAGGAACATTTTTTCCCGTCTTTTACGATGGAAAATTTAAAGGCATTGAATGTGTTATTTTTTGGTTGATGGTATTTATTAAATGACCATCTCATGTGGCAACATATAGAGCTATTTGTGTTCAGTCAGGTGCATATATAGTCATTGTTTCTCTCTGTTCTTTCTTTATCACAATATCTGCGTTTATTAGTGTGCATACCGACAGTGTCATGACATTGGCCCTGTGACACTTATAGCCTTTGAAGCATTGTACCATTGAAGCTTTATGAAGGCGCTTGTGTTGACTTATGCATTCATCATTACCATTGTAGCATGGTTGGTTGATTTATTATATCTCCCTTGCAGACTATCATAACTCAAGTCAACCATGCCATTGGAGCCACTGGAGTTGTTAGTCAAGAATGCAAGGCTGTAGTTTCACAATATGGAGAAACCATAATCGAGATGCTTTTAGCTAAGGTATTTGCTAAGTTGCCCCCGTGCCATTATAAGAAATGGTCGCTTTATGGACTAGTACTTGCTTGTTCGGTTGACTGATTATCATTCATATGTTTGGCAGGATGAACCTCAAAAAATTTGCTCACAGATTGGTTTGTGCACATTTGATGGGACCCGAGGTGTGAGGTAAGACTCTGAAATGTGTCTTGTTATTGCAGATGTTAAAGGGTATTTTGCTTTTACAGTTTTACCACTTGCTCAGACAATCATGTACCTTTATATAAACATCTAAATATATAGATTTTTATATATTTAATTAGTATACACTACTTACCCATGAATTGTTTCTGAATGTGGTGTGATCAGTATGGGCATTGAGAGTGTTGTTCACGAGAATACTCAGAGAGCATCTGGTGGTTTCCGTGATGCAATGTGCTCTACTTGTGAGATGACTATTGTGTGGATGCAGAACCAGCTCAGGCAGAATCAAACACAGGAGCGCATACTTAAATATGTCAATGAGGTGAAGTAACCTCACTTCATCCACAGTTTATTTTGGTATGATTCTCTTTGAGCTTGTTCTGAGTTTCGTTTGTTAATGCAGCTCTGTGATCGGTTGCCTAGTCCTATGGGAGAATCAGCTGTTGACTGTAGCAGTTTGGCTTCCTTGCCTATAGTTTCCTTTACGATTGGTGGAAAGATATTTGACCTTAGTCCTGAGCAGGTATGATAAATTATTTGGGACATTCTTATGGCATTCTTTCTATTTTCTTCTGTTTGATCTTAGATGCATCATCCATCCTATCCAGCCACAATAAGGTGCTTTATTATTACTTTTTGTTTGTGTGGGTATTAGAATTCAGTTTAAATGCTTCCAGCAGTTTCATTTATGCAATGGACAAGACATTTAGATCCCAGAATGGGGTAAAATATTTCTTAGCTTTTTGACCAATGGATTGGCTAACTATAAAATAGAGGAGGACTAGCTTGATTTTGATGACATATAAACCGACATATTATAAGTGGTGATATTATCATGTTCTATGGATTGTTTTTGTCAGAGAGACGTGGCAGTGGAAATGGAGAGTTTAGGGCCATATCATTTTTTTATTTGTCTGACCATAATGAGAAATGCTGTCGAATAAATATGTACACTTGATTTTTGGCTTTGATCTTGTGGGTTTTTTATTTTATATTTTGTCATGATAATCCAATGATGAGCACGATTCTTACTGTCATTACTACCCATCAACTTGAGATAGCATACTGCATTTTGGGCATAGTCTTGTAAATGTTGCACGGTTAGCGTTACTCTCTCACTGCTGTCCCATTATCTGTTGGTTGATGGCAAATAGTACATCCTCAAAGTGGGTGAGGGTGAGGTGGCTCAATGTATAAGTGGATTCACAGCATTGGATGTGGCCCCACCACGCGGACCTCTCTGGTATGTCTATTCTTGTTAACATTTTTACCTGTATATCTTGGTTATGAAATACCCTATTGTTGGTGATTTTGTCTTGTAATTGAGGTGCAATTACTATTGGTTGCAATGCAGGATCTTGGGGGATGTTTTTATGGGTCAATACCACACGGTCTTTGACTATGGCAATATGAGAGTCGGATTCGCAGAAGCTGCATAAATAAGTTTTCCTTCTTCTAAATCTGCTCAGTTAACATTACATCCTGGACTTTTAGTTGTTTCTTTAAGATGTTGAAATTAAACATATACCTTCAGTAGCTGTTGTACGTAATTAGCTCTGATGTATAACAGTTGACAAAGATGCCGTACTTTGTTGTTTGTTTATAAATCCTCCTGTGAAAATAAGCGTTCTGGGTTCAAAATTTTATTTTTTAAAAAAATGTCATTTCGAACATGATAATGAAAATTTTCTTTATTATTTATTCTGAAATAACGTTTAGTTTCTGACCCTACCTATCTATGTGAAAATAGGTGTGATTGCGGAATTATAAAAATCCACTCTATCTAAGACACATCTAAGTTGGAGTTTCTATTGTTAGAAATCAAGCACCAAACTGATGTAGTAAACAAACATAAAATAGTAGCAAACACAATAAATTGCGAAAGTAAATAAAAGAAACAGAAAAACAGATTTGTTTACGAAGCGGAAAATTCTTTGCAAAGAAAACGTATAGAGATGGTGAAAAGCCTTGAACAACAACTTTGCTAACTCCTCGTGCCTGTATCAAGTAGTTTTTTCAGAATCTTTGAGGTTTCAGTGAAATAAATTAATGAATTCGCAATTTGGAATTTCGATCACCAATCTCCACCTTAGCATTCCGAAGGTTTAAAACATTAGTTAGGTGTGTGTGTTTGTAAGGTTGACAGTGGAGCATAAAGAGATCACTTATAAGGATGAAGACATGAGATCAATGGTGAATGCTCTCAAGAAGGTGGAAACTTGAAATGATATTTGGTTTTTGCTATTGTGTTTCCAACCCTTGTAAATAAGCTAGACTTTTCTTTCTATAGGTAGGGTTTCTCAAGCCAAAAATAATCTCCAAAACACGTCCAAGATAATCTAAAATCGCACGGGTGTTCAAATGCATAAAGAACGCATGACGAATGTGAATTGATCCGTAAAATTATTCGAACTCCATATCGAACGCTACTCAAACGTGAAGGACAGTTTCGTTCAAACATGATGAAGAACGTGACTCGAGCAAATGGTCTCTGAACGCTTTCGTTCGAACAAGATTTCGAACGTCACTTGAACACATGGTCTCTGGAAGCTTTTGCTCGAACGTTATAAAGAACGCACCATAAAAGAACCTCGTTCGAACTTCAGAACGAACTCAACTTGAACCAGAGCTCTGATATCTTCATCTGATGTTGTCCATGTTGGGTTTTATAGGTCAAACCAAGATCATATTAAGCATAAAATGGTGTGAATAAACAAAGTAAAGTAGCGGAAATATTCACTTTGATCGGCTTGGATGTTGGCGGAGAGTTCAAAACTTTTGCTTTTGAGAAGTTGCTCCAAGCTTCTCCTTTGATGTATGTTGAGCTTCCAAGCATGTCCTTGAATTCCAAACTCATGGATTAGTGTCTCTAACACCTTTGAATGACTCCTTTGAGTGTGCTAGCACTAGGAACAATTGCAACAATTTCTTCCTTGTTCTATGATAGTTTCGGCCAAGCCAAATGGGAGAGGAAAAAGATGAAGTTCACGCCCAAGGCATGAAGTTAGGAGAGAAAGAGTGATTTTTGTGTGTGTTATTATTTTCCAAAAATCAACAAAGTGTGTTGAGAGCAAAATTGCATTTAATGCTCTCAACCACCTCCATCACCAAAATGTGACTTGACACACATCACAAAAAGGTTGATGTGACTTCCATCACAAAAGGTGACTAATGATGCGACTTGTGATGTGACTTGTGGGCCTCACTTTAATTCAAAATTCGAGTGGGCCCGCAAACACATTCCGGGCTCGGGTTCGTTAATTCCGAATTAACGAATTTTTCGTTGCGACTTAATTAAATCAAATTTAATTAAATAATTATGCCTAGCAAAATTACCGTTAAAGTCGCTCGCGAATTAATTCTAAATTAATTTGTTCGCCCGAATTAAAATCCAATTTTAATTTCGCGTCGAAATCTAATTTCATTTAATATATAAAATATATTATTTAATCGATTAATTCCAAATTAATCACTATCTCTTCTAATTGAATTTTATCCCAGATAAAATTCTCCGTAATTAATCCTAGATTAATTTTCTCTCTCTTCCAATTAATCTCAGATTAATTATGTTCGAGTCATACGTCATCGGTGAATCTTCGGGAAGCGACCCATGAGATCCCTGGATATGTTGGCAGTAAATCCGATCGTCGGACTATTCGAACACGTGCGTACTTGGTACCACGTTCTTACCGATTTACAAGACATGATTGGCTTCTAGCAAAGCACCGTGCCTACCCAATTCTCCAGAAATATTCTTTTAAGGAATATGTAATCTATGTCAAGCGTAGTATACGTAGTATTGCGTATTGCGATCCAGTATCGAATGTCACATGTTAGGCCTGGGGCTGGAATTGTGTCTGCCCCGTACGAAGCATATATCGGATCTCTGGTAACTAGTCTCTATAATCGGATAATCATGACCTAGTCATATTATCCCGCTGATTGCAGTACTTAAGAGTACTAGTTCCGTATCCTACGTGATCATCATCTCCATATGACTGAAGTGATACTTCCATCTTGACATCAGACCCAATACACTACGATTCTCAGTATACCCAGAAGAGGCGTACACAGAACCTGTTAAAGCCCCGGACGACCAAAACCAAAGTATACTGATTATCGCAAGTATTAGCGATGCAAGTCTCAGGTTAAGACCAAATACATCTACCCTGATTCGGATCCCCATAAACACATAGTCATACTACCAATGAGATTCCGAGGGGTCTATCCAGAGCGAAGCTGTTTTCGTACCATCGGTAAACAGAACCTCCTATTACACTTGTATAAGTATCCAATACTTAAATATATGAGAACTATGCCGTTATGCTCCCACAACGCGCAAAAGTGCAATACTAGTCTATTCCGCATTATCGATGTCCAATCTCGATAATACTACGACTAGAGATATTTAATGATTAAACCTTAGTGGATTAATACTGTCTCATATCTTATCAATCTGGTACTAATCATATGGACTTTTATCATTTATATATCCCGGTAATCCAATTACAAATGATAAAAGAGCAATTTCCTTTGTCACATAGTTAATTTGTACAACAACACCATGTTCTGTATAAATAGTGATGCTATGTGTCATAATTGTCCAACAGTCCAATCACACCCCATATTTCACGACTCATTACAACTCAATTTAACTTGGTTTGTTACAGAATTTGCCAACACACAGACCAAACAAACTCCCCATTTTGCATTCCCTGACAAAAGTAAGGGAAATAACAAGAATATAAATGCATATAATAAACTGCAATTATATAAAATCAAGTCAACTATGAATAAATGACAGCTATATAATAAAATCAAGTCAACTATAAATAAACTGTAATTTTATTAATCAAACCAAGTCACCACACAAAATAGTACATCTCCCATATGTGTAACGCAAGTTCAAAATAATATATCTCCTATGTGTAACACGAGTTCAAAATAACACATAATAATCTCTCATTTTTGGCACGAAGGACAAATGGTACAATAAAAACAAACGATAAACAAGATCATGACCCGAAGTTGGCCGATCAGAGGTGGAGTCGCTAGTGGAATCATCGTCACTGACATCATTACCCTTATGACGAGCACACTCAACTGAGGCATCCCAGTGCGAACCTCGACGAGCCCACTGCGAACTTCATTAAGCCTAATTACCATAAGCTGAAGCTGAGACATCATATATATCTGGTTCTCCAACAAGCGCTAATAGAAATTTGACGGTGCGCCCGTAGAGGAGGAGGAAGTAGCGGTGGAGGAGGAAGTAGCAGCAGAGGAAGACTAAACATATGGAGTTAGAACAAAGTCGGGATCCGTCGGAGGAGGCGACTCAGGCTCTTGATCGTGCGACCTAACATGCTCAAGCCTAACTGCTAAAGTCTGCAGCCTGATTGGCCTTATGAGCGGGAGCGAAGCATCATGAACGAAATCCGGAATCAACATGGAAATGATCCGGCGAATGAGATAGCCATATGACAAAGAATGATGGAAGGGCACAACAATGCTAATGTGTGTCATCTCGCGGAGGATCATATCGATTTTTTTTTTTTTTTTTTTTTTATTTTTTTGAAATGAAGAGGTGTCATACCAAACTAAGTCCTTAGTCATGAGAGTTTAAGACTGCCAATTCAAGACACCATACATGCAACCAAGTCTCATATAAGAAAGAAAATTATGTGGGAGAGATGAGAAACATAAGAAACACTAAGAAATCATAGAAACCTTATACGCACACTAACTTGCATGATGGAGAATCATATACAAACACCAACCTACCATAACATGATCACATAAGTCAGACAGATGAGGTGTGTCATCGGAAAACCTTTTTTTTTTTTTTAAAGAATATGACACTAAAGGAAAATGACACACAATAGAAACAATGAACTTGTTGGTATGTGAAATTGTATCCTGAATGCATACCATACTACCGTCCATTTGGAATCGGCTAAAGAATTTATGTTCGGGTTTCCATTCTATATACTAAACAAACTCATAAGGATGACAGACTCATGTAACAACATGTAGAGACCATAACGAAAAATAAACAAGAAATAATAAATGAAAACTACTTGAAAACAAGAAATACATGTGCATGCTCACCTATGAATGCAATGGGTCAATGAGAGTTGCACATCTCAATGGCTAACCGAATGGACTCAAACCGAAGATTGTCAAGAGGCTTGGTTAGAAATTCAACTAGTTAGTGCTCATTAGGAAGATACTCAAGGGAAACCACCTTGGATTCAACTAGTTCTCGAATAAAATGGTGACAAATGTCAATATGTTTGGTCTGAGAATGTTGAACTGGATTTTTTGATATGCTGATAGCACTAGAGTTGCAAAAAAACACAATCAAAGTGTCTTGGGTAATTCCTAATCACTCAACATTTTCTTCATCCAAAGCAGTTAAGTGCAACAACTATCAGCAGCCATGTATTCTGCTTCGTTCGTAGACAAAGAAACGACATTCTATTTCGTGCTCATCAATGTTACGAGATTGGTACTGATATAAACATCCTCTAGTGGTGCTCTTTATATCTTCAGCCCAATCAGCATCAAAGTATCGAATAAGGACTATATTAGAGCTCTTAGAGTACATCAGTCCACACTCTACAGTGCCATGAACATATAGAATGATACGTTTGATAGCACTCAAGTGGAAATCGATGAACATATCGAATGATACGTTTTACACTTCGGGTCGGGTATCAGGTGTAGACCAATCTTGATCTATTCACTGGATATGATGCCCCCGCCTCTTGGGCCTGGGCCCCTGAGCCTTGGACATGGAAATCTTTTTTATACCCCTCTTACTTCGTTAAGGATCTTAGGGCCCATAAATCTGTTGAGGTTGGTGTTCAGAGCGCCAATTCCCGGTTGTATTTCTTTTAGAATACTACTGTAAAACGTTTTATTATGAATAATACAAGCAATTTTATAATATAATATATCTTCTAATATGGTAAAGACGTAATCGACCTTAGGATGATTAGTCATGATACTGTTGTAAAAGTGTCGCAACTGACATTGAGTTGTATCATGACGTTGTCATGCTTAGACTGTTCTTGGTCAAAGAGTACACTACTTGGTCAGTAAAGTAAACCCGTTGAGACTGATACATGTCGTATACTGGAATATATGATTCCAATGGTTTCTAAATGAACCATGAGTCTTGGAGACTCGTATAGTCGTGTAGGTGTTTATAGCAGATAAACACTGAACGACTCATCGAAGATTCTTAATGGATGGTACACCAACGTCAATAAGAATATTCTCGGGTTGAGTAGAATTTGTGATTCTTAGACTTGAGATACCACTGTGGGCACATGAGACATGTTCCACACTTAGATGACAGTCACGTCACCGATCTATTTAGATTAGACCTCCGCCTGTTTGTTGGGTGTGGATAGATTCTCAGGGCGTCATGTATGTGTCGAGATAGGATCCGTTAGTTCTGTGTACAGAGCATAGGTAGTCTATATATGATTAGCAATCAGATAAAAACCATGAGTCTGTGGTACACTTAAGAAATCAGTTCTATGTATTCTCTTTTTGAGATTGCTAATAGAGACGTCGACGGGATTGTCCGTATAGAGATTTGACGTTTACATCTATATCTTTGGGATATATCCGGATATCTGTGACGGAGAAATTATACATTTTCCATGACCTCGACCTGTATGATTCAACGAGTTTATCTGTGGTCGTCATAATTTACGGGTGGGTAAATTATAGACACGAAATAGGATTTCGTGACGGATATGCCTGAATATAGAGAGTCTCACTAATGAAATATACTCGTAGAGCACTAGGGCAACATTTATAAATAATAATGATTATTTATAAGTTGTTTAAAGGTTAAACGAAAAATACATGTGAAGTGATCTAATAGTCATTTCCTAATTTTTGTGTATTTGCATTTAATGTTAGATTTTATCAAATACACATAATTAATTTTCAAATTGAGATATTTGACTAATATCATAAATATATATGTATTTGATATTTAATGTAAATATAATACATATATTTAATAAATTTGTATTTAAATAATTATTTAATTGTTAAATAATTAAATTAATTAAAATATAAATATCTTAAGTTTTGATATTTTATTAAATGACTTTAGTTGCTTTATTTGACTTTAAGAAATTCATTAAATGGTGTAATGATTTAAAACATAAGTTCATAAAGCTTACTTTAAATGAAACCAAAATAATATATAGATATTATTTATGCCTCCAAATTTGGCCAAGGCCAATAGTGTAGGTATAAATTATTTTGTTTCATTTTTAGGGTTTAACAAGTTCATTAGACTCAAAATAAACAAAAAGAAGTTGAGAGCAAAGCTTGAAGGCAAAAGGAAAAAAGACTTAGAAATATTTGGTATTTGTAAGTTTTTCTTTAAAATCTTCAACATGAAAAATATTTCTAACATACTTAGCTTCAATTTGTGTTGCTTTGATGTTCTCTCTTCTCTTATAGTTTTTGTTTATTTGTTGTGAACTTGAATGAAAGATCTATGCATGTAAGTAAGCTTGAAATGGTTTCAAAGGCTTACTTTTGATTCTTTGGAAATCAAGTTTCCATTCTAGAGTTGTTGAGCCACTCATTGGTGACCTAGAATTGTTCTAAAGTTATTTCAAAGTTGTGAGGCTTGTTTGGTGAAGTAATGAATGGATTAAAGCGTTGGATTTTAAAGATTTGGTAAAATTGGTCAATTTGATGAAATTGAAAAATTAGGGTTCATAACCCATTCCAAAATTGAGGCTTTTCATATATGTGATGTATTATGGAGTTTATATGATGCATGTAAATTTTTGGGTTGATTAGATTTGATCTTGGTATGTTTAGAACACAAAATGACCAAAATACAATTTACCGAAAATTTGGGGTCCTCTCGGCAATTAGCAAAAAGTTTGGGCTTTGTGTCCAATCTGATTTTGATGTATTTGATATGTTGAAAAATATTTTAGAAATGATTTAAAATCATCCAAAATTGTATTTGACAATTTTTAGACTAAAGTGATCAATTTGCAAAGTTATGGGGCAATTCGGTAATTACCAAGAAATTAGATCTCTTGTGTAATTTTTCAGAATTTGATAATTAGATAATTAAATAAATAATTTTATTTGATTGATCCGAGAAAAATTTTGAAATCGGAAAATTTTGATTTTCCACTATTCTGCTACGTTACCGGATTTTCGCCATCGAACCCCTTCAAAATGGTATCAGAGCGAGTCTGATTCTGGACACCCTAATATGATTATGCCTTTTAAATTCAATGTTTAATTTGATCTTTGTTTATTACATGCATGTATTTATTTAATTTGATTAAATAAAGTAAAAAATATATTTTGCTGAAAATCCCTAATAAGGTTTTTATGTGAATTATGTATTTGATGCATATTACATGGTCCGTCTTGTCAATACGGTTTATGAATATTTTTCCATGACTACATCTGAGACCGTGCCTCTGCTGTGAGGGTGTATCCGATAGAAAATTATTTATGCCGGGTGTATATTAAATACTAGATAAATTCAAGCGAAAGCGGAATCCTGAACGTGCCCAAGCTTTCAGAGTTACGCAAGTAGCTTGAGTTTATTATTGACGAGTATAACCTTAGTACGTCTCCTTGTGAACATGCCCAAGCTGTCACAACGAGAAACGACCAGGACCGGAAACCCATGTGTCACTATTGAGTGATTGACAATGAGTTGTCTACCTGATGAATATACGTAGGCGAGACCGTGCCTCTGCTGTGAGCTGAAATATATTCATGGGATCCACCTTTTACTATTTGTATTTAATTTAATTATTAAATCTTTGTATTCTGTTTGGGGATTACAGTATTGCATAATTTAGTGGGAGAGACATTTTTAGATTAAAAAACCATGATCTAGTTAATGTTTTTGATATTATATGAAGTTACTTTATATCTGCTAATCATTTTTCGTAATCTATATGATAGATTTGTGATGACGGCACCATCTACTAATCAGTTTGCGCGTATGTTGGATGCGAACAAACTCAAAGGCGCTGAGAACTTTGCTGATTGGGACTTGGATTTGAGGATTGTCCTCGATTCGAGAAGTTGAGATATGTTCTTGAGGGTCCGCTGCCCCTTGCTGTGGCTGAGGATGCAACACCGGATGAACACTAAGTTTTCCAAGCTTGGAAGGATGATGATTTAAAAGTTAAATCATACATCTTAAGTTCGTTATCACCGGGACTCAAGAAACAATACTATGGCATGTTAGATGCGTATAGTATGATGATGCGATTAAAATAATCGTTTGAGAACCAAGAACAAGTTGTTATTCATAAAGTTGCAATAGAATTTTTCCATTCGCGACTGGATGAGGGGCAATATGTGAGCTTCATGTTCTTCATATGATCGATTTGATCGATCAATTGAGGCAACATAATCTCCCTCTGAATGACATTCTCGGTAGGAGCGTCGTTCTTGGTTCGCTCCAAGCTTCATATCGCCAATTCGTGATGTATTTCAACATGAATGAGATTATCTGTACCTACCATGAGCTGCATAGGATGCTGCTCACGACAGAAGATGACTTAAGGAAGTGAGTACCGACCCGCCCTCCAAAACCTACTTCACTTTCTGCTTCTTCCCAGACCTGGTCAAAGGGAAGAATAAGAAGGGTTTCGATCTTCAACCACAAGGTAAGATAGCAAAGCCAAGAGGGCTTCCGAAGACAAATGCCATCATTGCAGCAAAGTCGGCCATTGGAAAAGAAACTGTCCTGACTACATTGCCCAGCTGAGGAAAGAAAGAGCATCTACATCAGGTACATTTATTTTTCCCATTATTGATATCTCTTTGGCTTGTGAAGCCGTTACATCTAGCTGGATTTTAGATTCTGCTTGTCCTGTTCACATTTACAATTCGTTGCAGGTGCTGAAGGAAAGTAGGAAACTGAAGCCTGGAGAGATGCAGTTGCGATTTGGGAATGGAGACTCTCTGGATGCAGTTGCAGTGGGAGTATGCGAGATCCCTTTTCCGAATGAGACACTTTTGTTATATGACCGCTACTTTGTACCAGGATGTGTAGCTAATATTATATCTCTTTTTGTATTGGATACAGAAGGTTATCATATTAATATTAAGAACTGTTCTTTGTATTTATATGATAAACGTAATGTTCAGATCCTTTGTTGTCCAAACCAGCATGGTCATTACACATTGCAAACTTCTAAAGATATTTTAAATACTGGAGTTAATAAACGTAGTTTACCTGCTGTTAATAATACTGAACTTTGACATATGCGGCTAGGTCATATAGGCGTTAAACGCCTTACCCAATTGGTTAGGAATTGTTTGATACCAGATCTCACCATTGAATCTTATACAACTTGTGAATCATATATTCAGGGTAAGATGACCAAAGCCCTATTTTCTGGTGTTGGACAACGCGCCACTAACTTACTGGAACTCGTACATTCTGATGTTTGTGGTCCACTAAGTCAAACTGCTTTCTGTGGTTATTCATACTTCGTTACCTTTACCGATGATCTGACACGGTATGGTTATGTCTATTTGATGCGACATAAATCAGAAACCTTTGAAAATTTCAAAGTGTTCCGAAATGAAGTAGAAAAATAGACTGGCCAATATATTAAATGCCTTCGATCGATCGAGGCTGTGAATATATGAGCAGTGAGTTCATGGATTATTTGAAGGCGAGAGATGAGATTCTCGCTCAATATACTACTTCAGGTACTCCACAATACAATGAAGTGTCTGAGAGGAGAATTAGACTATTGGATATGGTCCGATCAATGTGGAGTTTTATAGATTTGCCCTATTTCTTATGGGGCTACTCTCTTTTAACAATTGCATATCTTTTAAATAAGATTCCTTCAAAAGTTGTTCCTACGACTCCGTATGAGATATGGACCGGTAGGAGACCAAATCTTAGTTTTATTAAGGTTTGAGGCTGTCCTGCCTATGTCAGGGTGACTCAGCAAGATAAGCTTTCGCCTTGAGGGCAAAAGTATAGGTTTGTTGGATATCATTCGAACACGATGAGATATCTATTCTATGATACCGAGTATCGAAATGTGTTCGTAGCTCGCTTCGTAAGATTTCTAGAAGTAGAATTCTTTTCAGAATGTGGTAATCATAGACAGGTTGAACTTGATGAAGTCCAACGTGAAAATAATGAACCAACGGAGGAACCTGAAGTTCAAGTAGATGAAAGACCTTCAACACACACACTCCGTAGGTCACAAAGGGTATCTAGACCTCCTGAACGCTTGTATTTGATACAAGAAAAGAGTCTTGATGTTCTCTTATTTGAAGAGACTTCTCATTTTACCTATAGGGAATCGATGTTGGACATCGACTCCGTGAAATGGAAAAGTGCCATGAAATTTGAGTTAGACTCAATGTATGAGAATCAAGTTTGGGACTTGGTTTCACTTCCCGAAGGAATTATTCCTATCGATTGTAAATGGGTTTACAAAAGGAAGCACGGGCCTGACGGTAAGGTTGAAACTTACAAGGCCCGACTGGTAGCAAAAGGTTACACGCAGCGACCTGGCGTCGACTACGATGAAACTTTTTCACCAGTAGCCATGCTTAAGTCTATTAGGATTTTGGTTTCTATAGCTACGTATCATGACTACGAGATTTGGCAAATGGATGTCAAAATGACTTTTCAAAATAGATTTCTTGATGAAGAAATCTATATGGAACAGCCGAAAGGTTTTGCGTCCAGTGAAAAATCGGGTATGGTATGTAAGCTTATGAAGTCCATTTATGGACTTAAACAAGCTTCACGAAGTTGGAATCTTCGATTTGACGAGATTATTAGATCGTCTGGTTTTCTCAAGAATTCAGAAGAATCATGTGTGTATCAGAAGGCCAGTGGGCGCATGGTCGTATTTTTAGTCCTCTATGTTGATGACATCCTAATCATTGGGAATGATATAGGAATGTTACAAAGCGTCAAAACATATCTCTTTAAGAATTTCTCCATGAAGGACCTGGGAGAAGCTTCCTATGTTTTAGGGATAAAACTCTATAGAGATAGATAAATGAAGCTGATTGGGTTATCCCAATCAAGGTACATAGATAAGATCTTGAAACGGTATAATTTTGG
Source organism: Zanthoxylum bungeanum (assembly GCA_019454045.1). Taxonomy (NCBI): domain Eukaryota; kingdom Viridiplantae; phylum Streptophyta; class Magnoliopsida; order Sapindales; family Rutaceae; genus Zanthoxylum; species Zanthoxylum bungeanum. The sequence continues at coordinate 98,508 of SKCR01046016.1, read as the reverse complement.
TAACTGTAAGACAACAAACATACCGTTCGACATGAAATTCATCTTTCGAAGAAGATGAGTCAACAAACTAAAGATGAGAATGTTAGAATGTCTAACCAAGCTTATGTTTCGTGTTTGGGTAGCATAATATATCCATGTTATGTATTATGCCTGATATCAGTTTCACTGTTAGCGTAACTAGTAGATATCAGTCCAATCCAGGTAATGATTATTGGATGGCCATTAAACATATCCTGGAGTATCTTAAAGGTACTAAGGATAAGTTGATAATTTATGGAGGAAGTGAACTGCAAGTTAACGGGTATACGGATTTTGACATCCAATCAGATCCGATGATAGAAAGTCTACATCTCGATTTGTCTTTACCTTAACGGAGGAGCAGTTTGCTAGAAGAGTTCCAAACATGGGTCAACAGCAGTTTCCACCACAGAGGCGGAATACATTGCAGCTTCTGAAGCTGCAAAGGAAGCTGTATGGATTAGGAGCTTTATCACAGAATTGGGATTTTCCCAAGTATCGAGAATGTGATTCTGTTATACTGTGATAATACTGGAGCCATTGCGCAAGCAAAGGACCGAGGGCGCATCAGAAGTCGAAGCATGTGGAACGAAAGTACCACATCATTCGAGAGATTGTGTCGAGATGGGATATTATCGTGTGCAAGGTACCGAGTGAAGATAATATAGCAGACCCGCTGACGAAGACCATACCTTTGAAGTTGTTTGATAAACACGTGGAGTCGATGGGTATTAGATACAATCGATATTGGCACTAGACCAAGTGAGAGTTTTTGTTGGGGTTGGTGCTCAGAGCGCCAATTCCCGATTGTATTTCTTTGAGAATACTACTATAAAACGTTTTATTATGAATAATACAAGCAGTTTCTATAATATAATATATCTTCTAAAATGGTAAAGACGTAATCGACCTTAGGATGATTAGTCATGATACTGTTACAAAAGTGTCGCAACTGACATTGAGTTGTATCATGACGTTGTCATTTTTAGACTGTTCCTGGTCAAGGTTTACACTACTTGGTCAGTAAAGTAAACCCGTTGAGACCGATACATGTCGTATACTGGAATATATGATTCCAATGGTTTCTCAATGAACCGTGAGTCTTGGAGACTCGTATAGACGTGTAGGTGTTTATAGCGGATAAACACTGAACGACTTACTGAAGATTCTTAATGGATAGTACACCAACGTCAATAAAAATCTTCTCGGGTTGAGTAGCATTTGTGATTCTTAGACTTGAGATACCATTGTGGGCACATGAGACATCTTCCACACTTAGATGGCAGTCACGTCACCGTTCTATTTAGATTAGACTTCCGCATGTTCGTTGGGTGTGGATAGATCCTCAGGGTGTCATGTGTGTGTCGAGATAGGATCCGTCAGTTCTGTGTACAGAGCATATGTTGTCCATATATGATTAGCAATCAAATAAAAACCAAGGGCCCGTAGTACACTTAAGAAATCAGTTCTAAGTGTTCTCTTTTTTAGTTTGCTAATAGAGACGTCGACGAGATTGTCCCTATAGAGACTTGACATTTACATCTATATCTCTGGGATATATCTGGATATCTATGACAGATGAATTATACATTTCCATGACCTCGACCTGTATGATTCAGCGAGTTTATCCGTGGTCGTCATCATTTACGGGTGGGTAAATTATGGACACGAAATAGGATTTCGTGACGGATACCTGAATCTAGAGAGTCTCACTAATGAAATATACTCGTAGAGCACTAGAGCAATATTTATAAATAATAATGATTATTTTTAAGTCGTTTAAAGGTTAAATGAAAAATACATGTGAATGGACCTAATAATCATTTCCTAATTTTTGTGTATTTGCATTTAATGTTAGATTTTATCAAATACACATTAATTAATTGTCAAATTGAGATATTTGACTAATATCATAAATATATATGTATTTGATATTTAATGTAAATATAATACATATATTTATAAATTGTATTTAAATAATTATTTAATTATTTAATTGTTAAATAATTAAATTAATTAAAATATAAATATCTTAAAGTTTTGATATTTTATTAAATGACTTTAGTTGTTTTATTTGACTTTAAGAAATTCATTAAATGGTGTAATGATTTAAAACACAAGTTCATAAAGCTTACTTTAAATGAAACTAAAATAATATCTAGATATTATTTATGCTTCCAAATTCGACCAAGGCCAATAGTATAGGTATAAATTATTTTGTTTCATTTTTAGGGTTTAACAAGTTCATTAGACTCAAAATAAACAAAAAAGAAGTTGAGAGCAAAGCTTGAAGGCAAAAGGAAAAAGGCTTAGAAATCTTTGGTATTTGTAAGTTTTTCTTTAAAGTCTTCAACATGAAAAATATTTCTAACATACTTAGCTTCAATTTGTGTTGCTTTGATGTTCTCTCTTCTCTTATAGTTTTTGTTTATTTGGTTGTGAACTTGAATGAAAGATCTATGCATCTAAGTAAGCTTGAAATGGTTTCAAAGGCTTACTTTTGATTCTTTGGAAATCAAGTTGTCATTCTAGAGTGTTGAGCCACTCCATGGTGACCTAGAATTGTTCTAGAGTTATTTCAAGTGGTGAGGCTTGTTTGGTGAAGTAATGAATGGATTAAAGCGTTGGATTTTAAAGATTTGGTAAAATTGGTCAATTTGATGAAATTGAAAAATTAGGGTTCATAACCCATTCTAAAATTGGGGCTTTTCATATATGTGATGTATTATGGAGTGTATATGATGCATGTAAATTTTTGGGTTGATTGGATTTGATCTTGGTATGTTTAGAACATAAAAGGACCAAAATGTAATTTATTGAAAATTTGGGGTCCTCTCGGAAATTAGTAAAAAGTGTGGGATTTGTGTGCAATCTGATTTTGATGTATTGGATATGTTCAAAAATATTTTAGAAATGATTTAAAATCATCCAAAATTCTATTTGATAATTTTTGGACTAAAATGATCAATTTGCAAAGTTATAGGGTAATTCGGTAATTACCAATAAATTTAATCTCTTGTGTAATTTTTCAGAATTTGATAATTGGATAATTAAATAAATAAGTTTATTTGATTGATCAGAGATAAATTTTGAAATTAAAAAATTTTGATTTTCCACTTTTCCGCTGCGTTACCGGATTTTCGCCATAAAACTCCTTCAAAAATCACCATCAACAATAAGGTTTCCAAGCTCAAAATAAGCTCCAAAACACGTCTAAGATAAGCCAAAATCACACGGGCGTTCGAACGCCTAAAGAATGCGTGAAAAACGCGAATTGATCCGCAAAATTGTTCGAACGCCATATCGAACGCTACTCGAACTTGAAGCCTTTGGACAGTTTCGTTCGAACGTGAAGAAGAACGTGACTCGAACAAATGATCTTTGAATGCTTTCGTTTGATCGGGATATCAAATGTCACTTGAACATATGGCCTCTGGAAGCTTTCGTTCGAACGTCATGAAGAATGCGCCACAAACGAACCTCATTCGACTTCAGAATGAACCCAACTCGAACGAGAGCCCTAATATCTTCATCTGATGTTGTCCAATTACACCATAATACTTCAAGATTCATTACAACTCAATTTAACTTGATTTATTACGGAATATGCCAACACATAGACCCAACATATTGAATGAAAAATTGTGGAATTGATACAAGTCAAGTTGATTAATGGCTTCATGTGTGAACACATATGGGTAGATATTTTTTCTATTAGGGCCTTTGACTTTGAGAAGAATCGGTGGAGTGCAAGTAGGAAAACGAAGTGGGAACATATTACATATGCGACACATAAATTGCTTGACCGAAAGTTATGCTTGTGCTTTCCATTATAAAAATCATTATGATTTGTTGGTCAGCGATGTTGAGTTGACATGTATTGGTTTAAAAAATGCTTCTTGAAAAAGCACTTCTGTTCTCGGCTGCTTTAGAACGGAGAAAACTTGAAATGAGGTGATTCTTTTTTGGCCAAAATGAGGTGATACCAACAAAGGGGATAATGATTCACCTGATGGTGTTGCATTTAACAGCTGGAAAGTTTGGATCAAAAGTGCTTCTCTAATATCTGCTTAGACTTGCTCAAAGTTAGCATCAAGCGAGTGATTATTGACTGAAATGACCCCACAAAATTCAACTATAGACAGCTTTCATAATTGAATTACGTGAAATTTAAGCACTAACAACCGCATTACCGCCAATCAGTTCAAGTTTAAACGGACTTTCAAAACTTCAAATATTAAACGAGTCTGTTCGAGGGCATGTGCAGTTGGCTTTGGGTAAAAGGTTTAGGACTGGTTAACAGGTCCTGAATTCAAATGGAGATAGTGTATTTCTTATAAGAATCTGAAATAGTCAGGGTTTTACTTACTCCACTTAAATCTGGATCTAATAATTTAACGACAGGATTTTGAACGTTTCAAAAAAAAAAAATGTGCAGGTGATGTGAACGCTGCAGCGTTTTCTTCTGTTAATCGAATTTTCTTAATCAGGAAAAAGGGTTCTGATTTCACATTTAAAAATGGTGACGATAACCTTGATTGCTAGGATTCCTAACCTAATACGTCATATTTATACCCTGATTTTTTAGTTAATAAATAGTTTATTTTTTTTGAAATCCTCATCCATTTAATCGAGAATAAAGAACAAAGATATAGAGATTAAACATGAATTAAATCACCATTAAAACGACATAGTTTTGATTTTATCTTATTTAACATCAAAACGACGTCGTTTTGATAATAATTTTATCATTGTTTAGTCCTAATAATTTAGTATACTTATCATTTTTCAAGAATTAATTTTCATCTATTGATTTTATTTAATCCAAGTATGGAATATATTATTTAATGGTAAAAAAATTAATATTTAATCATATCTAACAATAATTCTTTGATATAATGAAAATATAATATGTATAATTATATTTAATATTTTAGCTCGGGTGATAAGTATATTATTGATTATTATATGAATGAAGAAATACCACCATTTTATTATAAAAAATTTCCTTATCATCGCATTTATATTTTTTCTTTTAATTAAAAATATTAAAAATGTTAACTCTATATTTACAAAGGAAGCTAAAATAATTTTGTGCATACAATGCTATTCATATCAAGAAACCACCAACTTTACACAAATTCAAACTTTGGAATAGTAGGGAAAAAATAATTCTTATTATATGATTAAAACAATTCTTTGTCATTATTAATATATTCATATGCAAGCAATAAAGTCAAAAGTCACAAATTTATATATAGCATGTTACATTCACAAAGCACATTGTCATTCTCTTTCTTTGTTTCTACTTTCTTCTTATTGCGTGCTCTGTCTTTTATGGAGTGGACGAGAGGACCCATCATCGGCCGGGGCTCCACCGCCACGGTGTCTCTAGCCATGTTAGCTTCTTCCGGCGAGCTCATCGCAGTCAAGTCCACGGAGCTTTCTCGATCTATGTTCTTGCAGAGAGAGCAATGTTTCTTGTCCAAAATCAGCTCTCCTTATGTTGTTAAGTGCTTGGGCTTTAATGTCACAAATGAAAATAATAATAATAATTATAAGCCTACGTATAATCTTTGCATGGAGTACATGCCCGGCGGCACGCTTTTTGATGAAATTCAGAGGCATGGAGGAAGATTGGACGAGCATATGATCAAATTGTACACGTGGCAGATCCTAAAGGGATTGAATTATCTTCATATGAATGGAATGTCACATTGTGACATTAAAAGCCATAATGTTTTGATAGGCAAGGATGGTGCAAAGATTGCTGATCTGGGTTGTGCTAAATATGTGGAACAAGTTGAAGCCAGCAATGCCACGTCATATTTTTCCGGTACACCGGTGTTCATGGCGCCGGAGGTGGCTAGGAGAGAAGAGCAAGGGTATGCAGCTGATATATGGGCTGTTGGGTGCACAATTGTTGAAATGGCAACTGGGTCTAATCCTTGGCCGGAGCTAAGTGACCCGGTGTCAGCTCTTTATCGGATTGGATTTTCCGGTGAGTCACCGGAGATTCCAAGGTGGTTGTCAGTGGAGGCTAAGGATTTCTTGAGCAAGTGTTTGAGGAGAGATCCAAAGGAGAGATTGACGGCGAAAGAACTGCTTGAACACACATTTGTTAGTGAAGTTGAGTTTGATCAATTTAAGAATGTTGAGGAGTTTATTATGAGTCCTTCTCCTTGCACTGTGTTGGATCATGGCTTTTGGGATTCTTTGGAAGAACCTGAAAGTTCAAAAAATCTAATAAACAAAGCTTCTTCCTCTTCAATTTCTGCTGTTACAAGGATTCAACAATTGATTGGATATGCTCTGCCATCAGTTTCAAGTGTGCCCAAATGGAGTTTTGATGAAGATTGGATCACAGTTAGAAGCAATAGCAATGAAGAGACCAAAATTTGTTCTGATGAGAATGATCTGATCATTGCAAATGAATCATCAGTTGAAGCCACATTAGTTTTGGATTTAGTTTCTGAAGAAGAGGTTCAAAATTCAACATTTGTTGAAGATTTGTTCTCAGAATTCTCCATTGAAAGTAGTGGTGATACTAGCAATGTTAGTATTAGGAGATACTTTCTTCTACCTTTTGATAATTTTATAGATGATTTTGTATCAGAAAAACTCAATTTTGAGATAGATAATAGAAATTCTAGTTTTGTTCAATTTCCTTCTCTCTTTTCATTTCATGGCTAACAATTCTCTTGTTTTTTTCAGACTTTAACTTTTTATTTATTTATTTATGGGTTCGAATCTTAAAAATAATTTTTTTACAGAAAAAAATAAGGATAAGATTATATACATGATCTTTCCCAAATTCTCTTTATAGTGAAATTATTGTGTACCAATAGGATGACCGCGAAAATCTTTCTAATTTAATTTTGGCAAATGAAGCACAGAAATTGACTGTAGATAATGAATTGTATATTCCAATGATGACTTTATTCAAAAGTCAAATAATGAATCAATCACTGTGGTTGGTTTAGACTTCTATGTGTGAATAGAGGAGACTTGTTTACATTTATTAATTTGGTTTCCATCATCTTAGTGTGTGAACCAAGATAAAGTCGATGAAAATAATTTTCCAAGTCAATAATACCATTCAAATTCAGATGCTAAACTGGGAAGTTGAATCTGACTGGCATTTGGTGTACAAGAATACAAGTGTCTCTCTAAATCCATTATTTTTACTCTATCAATGGTTGTTAAACAGTGAACTAAGCTGAATCAGATTCCCCAAAACTGAAACTTCTTCATAACAGTTCTAGTTGCACTAATTAATCTGTAAGCCAATAAGGCAGCAAGCACTTATGCCACATTTTTCTGATATAGTGGGACATTATTTTATTGCAAGTCAACAATAGTTTATATAGTTGATGGGTATCTGTGTGAACAGAAGAGACTGAATTTATGCAAGTGGAGGGTCAATAATGTTTTCATTGTAATTGGTAGTTGAAATGAGACCAAGTACAAGTCTTAAACAATTGGAGGGATATGGGTCAATAAGCAGATTGATGCACTTGGGAGTGCCAACTTGCTGATGATGATTTTTTTTCACCGGATATTTTCAACTGATCAACTTGGAGTCAGTTTCCTAGTGTTTAATAGTTTAAGAATTAAGATTACAAGTTGATGTATGCATTGCATATTGTGGGCTACCAAGAGCTTGTTTATTGTCATTGACTCAATAATTTAGAATTTAGGGTTAAAGAATTATTCAATTGGATATGGATAATTAACATATATGTTCAAATCCATATATATTCAAGATGGATAAATCCATATCCATTTTTAAATATTGGATATTGATATGGATTTTATCCACACGAATATGGATATCCATGAATATATATAAATATTCAATTTCTATCATTTACTTGAATGTAAAATATTAGAATTGAATCACTTATCATTTATATTAATGTTAAGTAATTTATTATTATAATAAAAAATATTTTAATAAAAATTTTAATTATTTTTTAATTAATTAATCAGTGATTAAAATAATGTGGCCAAGTTAGGCATCGAGCCAGGCCTGGTCCTGACACCGGTCTAAGACCGGTCTTGGCACCTGCCTAGTCTGGCCCGGGTCATGGCACCGGCCAGGATATGAACCCCATCTCGGCCCCAACTCGGGTGCCGAAAGGATCGCGTTCCGGTACTGGCCCGACCTGATGTAGATAGGACAGGATCACGACACTGGGTTGGACCACGTCCCGGTATCCCATAAACGTCCCGGTAGTTAGGATTTTTAGACTAGAACTAATACTTTTTCTTATACAGGCATGCAATCAAACCCCTCACCTAACAGTTGTTGGAAGCCAAAAAGTTACCATGTATAGAAACGGGTCAAACAAACCACGATACCCCATAAAGGTCCCTCACCTATCAGTTGTTGGGTTGTCCATACAGAAATACCGATATTTCATTGACTGTATTGGAAGGTTGAAGTCTAATTTTAATAACATGAGATTTAATATTTTAGTCTCAATTAATTATACATCTGAATGCATAATTATAATTGGTGATAGAATTTAAATTCTTATATCAAATAAATGATATTCTTTTTAAAACCATTACTATTTTAATCAATATCAATTTTAATAAATTAACCATTTTAATTTATTAATGAGGCAATATAATTGATTCAAAATCAATTCTTGTTTGATTTATGTCCATTTAATCACTCCCACTAGAATTCTTGTAATTCTAGATTAATCAACTTATTTAGAATCTTATTCTTCAATTTAATTAACATGAAGCAATTTATTTCAGTTCGATCGGAAAAGGTCCAAGCCTGAAATTATTAATTTCAATGAATTCAATATTTGGAAACTTAAAATAATCAAATTAATTAATTAACGAGAGTTATGAATTTTACCATTTTCAAAAATTTACATTTTGATCTTATTTGAAAAATTATGAAGAAAAAAAATCAATGATCGGGACGGATTTAGGTTATCATTTTTTTCGTTTTTGAACATTACTCGAAAAATCATTAAACGCATACCCAAATTAAATTTCAAAAATTGTATCAGAGCACGCCTTGTGTCACGGGCCAACTTTTTCCTTAACGAAAAAATGGCATGTGCGGCACTTACCAAGGGACGCGTCCCGTGTAAGTCAGCCTACACGAAGCCTCTGTACCCAAAATCTCATTTTTTTGAGGCTACAGACCCATAATATTTTGATTTACGAAAGCTCACAAGCTATCTCAAAGCATACACATGCGGGCCCGCACGACACCGGGACCCGGCACTCGAATAGCACAACCGGATATAAAATATGGTATTTTCCCGCCAACTCAATCTCGACAATACACCATTGTCCACGCGTTGTTTAAGGGTGAGAGGGTTCACGGCTAAAGCCCCAAGACCACCGAAGCCCTCTTAGCGACCCCAAGGTCACCTAGGCTTCCCCCTAAAGAGGTTTTAGAGACATTGCACATGTTTCACCAATATACACACCTGGCGCTTGAGTTGTCACACCCCCCTCTAAAATCTATATTAAGAAGAGTTTCCAGGAACTCTTTCAGCGAGTCAATAAGCCACCATATAAGTGACTTTGGGTTAAAATCTCGTCCCAAAACGAGCTCGTCTTGATGGTTTTCCAGAACACACCCATTGTTGCGACAAAGTGCACGGTAAGGCCCAAAAGTGGGCACACTGCCAAAATCTCCAAGAAAATCTCGAAATCTAATTCTGGGGCTGAAATTTCCCCAGTAAAAGTGATCATAAGATTCACTTATGAACTTGTTCCAATCCGAGCCGGCTCCCCGACATATTAGCTCCTTCACAATGCCCCAATCTAGGCCAACGTAGCTACAAGCTAGCATATCTCTAATTCTCCCGACAAACTTCCAAACAAGAGCTCACGGGCGAAATCTCCCCAGTACATAGGCCCGTGAGAGATACTTAGGACTTGGAGTGAGCTCAATCCAGCACTTCAAAACATCAGGTCCTTCACAATGCACCAAAACTACGCTAGCGCCTATGGGCAAACTAGCGTATCTCTAAATCTCCCGATAAACTTCAGAACGGGACCTCACGGGCGAAATATCTCCAGTACATATGCCCATGATGGTTACTTGGGACTTGGAGCTAGCTCAATCCGGCATTCCGGAACATAAGCTCCTTCATAACTCCATAATATTACGCTAGCGGCTAGCGATAATCGACCATGTTTCTAATTCTCCAGGCAAACTTCCGAATAAGGCTTTGATGAGTGGTAAATAGATCACTATTTCCCACTCCTTTGACTTAATATTTTCTATAGTTTCTTGATTTTTGTGAATATTTTGATGTATTTTGTGGTATTTTGTAGATAAATAAAATAACAGGACCCTCTGGAGGTAATTCGGGGCTAAAACAGTGAAAAACGGACAAAAAGGGCAAGAATGTAAATTTCCTGCTAAAATGTGTTGTTTGCTAAAATGTGTCGTGCTAAAATGCGCCGTCTGCTAACGTGCGCCGGAGACTGCTAACAGGAGCCGGTCACGTGGCCCAATCAGAGAAGTTTTACTATGTGTCAACATCACAACAAATCTGCTAACGTGCACCGTGCCACGTGTCACCATCACATGCTGTCGATAATCCACATCTTTGCTGACGTCACCGTCGCGACGCGCACCAACTTTACGCGTCGCGACGCCGACACAATAATACTACCGATAGACACGTGTCCCCATCTCTGAAAGTTGCGCGCCACGCGTCCATCATCAACGGCACGTCGCGACGCGCAATGTTCCACGCATCGCGACGCGTGAGGCAAAATTTTGCCTATAAATTGAGGTCGAATTTCATTTGTAAAACCATACTTTCTTCTTAGGAATTCCTTAAGAATACTAAGAATATTGTATCTTGCTTGTTTATTTACAACTTTCTGTAATTAATTTTGTTTACTTTTCTCAATAACGCTTTCTTTTCTTTACTTTTCAGTCTTTTACTATTCAACATGAGTAAGTAACTCTCTTCAGCTGGGGTGAAAGGTAAGCTTTTATTACTAATATTTAGATTAATCTCTCTTAATTATAATATATAAACTATTTAAAACCTGACTTAATGGGATACCGCATTTATGGTCGGTTGGACTTAATCTTAAAATTAGTTTTAACCTGACTAAACATGGATACCGCCTGTATGGTCGGTTGGAATTAATTATAAATTTGACTTAATTAGGATACCACTTAAATGGTCAGTTGGTAATATCACGCAAAATTTATATATTATAATAAGGGAGATATCTAAAATAGAAGTAATAAAAGTGTATCATCTAACCTCAGCATTTTCTTTTATTGTATCCTTACATTTTTAATTTTCAAGCTTTTACTTTATGTCATTTATTTTATTTAAGCTTTTACTAGCCTTAGATATGTGTCGTAACTAAACCCGTTATCTGGGGTTGTGATGAATTCCAATATCACCGGTTTATAATGGGTTATTTTATAGTTTGGGTAATATAAAAGTTTATTTATTAAGTCTTAAGCTTAATGCTTCTTGTTAACTGGTCATTAAAAAGATTGATGTGGTAAACTTAAAATAAACTTGACAAAGGAATTTTAGGTTTCAGCCTTAGACTTAATAGCCCACGATCTTCCTTGAGGATAGATAACCCTTTAATAGATTTCCTTACAGGATAGACATATACATGTCGGGCGGGGGTAGCCATAATTGGAACTTAATCTTAAAGAATTCAGGTAACTTGGTTGACATAGACATATGATTAATTGGGTTATACTGGGTATTTGCATCTGACCATCGACAGAGGCTTTTGCATAATTTCGTGTTCCAGGTTAGTAAACCAATATTTTACACAAATATAAGATAACCACTTCATCTTTAAAAGATATTGGAAGGATTCACAACCCTAGAGAGTTTCTTAATATTGAATTTTCCTTTAATTTACTTTCGCACTGTTTTATTTATTCGTCTTTAGTTTAAAGTCACCATCCAATCAAACAACCAATCCATTAGATACTCGTAAACATTTGGCTTCATAAATTAATAGCTTAGGTATTAAGTCCTCATGGGATTGATACATTTATACTACTTTAACGATATGTGCGCTTGCGTTATACGTGTGTGATTACGCCGGTCAAGTTGTTGGCGCCGTTACCGGGGACTTATTTATCTTTTACTATTAATTTTGAGGTTAGATACCTTTGCTTGTATCTAATTTTCTTTTACTTATTATTTCTGTTTTCTTGTGTTTCAGGTTCTCAGACACTACATGAGATGAACCAGAAGCTTTGAAATCCGACCATTTGACCCAGAAATTGAAAGAAACATCAGACAGTTGAGAATGGAAAGACGAGAAGGCCAATAAGAAATAATCAACATGAAACCTGAACCATTGGAGGTTGCACCACCAATTCCCATTCGAGACAGAACTATTCCGGTGGTTGACGGCTTCATTTCCTGTATTGTACTTCCTCCCTTACCAGCAAATGCGTGTGACATCAAAACATGCATCCAGATGATACAGCAGTCAGTTCAGTTTGGAGGGAATGCAACTGAAGATCCTAATGCCCACATAAGCAACTTCCTGGAAGTTTACGGCACTTTCAACTATAACCGATCAGCTGAAGAAGCAATGAGACTGCGTGTTTTCCCCTATTCCTTGAAAGATAGAGCTAAGGCTTGGCTACATTCACTACCAGTAGGTTCCATCACAACTTGGAACACTCTTGCCATAAAATTCCTTGCAAAGTACTTTCCACCAGCCAGAACTGCAAAGTTGAGGAATAACATCACATCCTTTGTGCAACATGACTCAGAATCCCTCTGTGAAGCTTGGGAAAGGTATAAGGATTTTCTCAGAAAATATCCTCACCATGAGATTGCAAAGTGGCTACAAGTCCAAACTTTCTATAATGGACTTTCTGGACTGATGAGAACCACAATTGATGCTGCTGCTGGAGGAGCTTTAATGACAAAAGAAGAAGATCAGGCTTGGGACTTAATTGAAGAAATGGCCAACAACAATTCCTTGTGGCCAACAGAAATGAGCATGATCCAAAGAATTGCTGGAATTTATGAAGTTGGAGCCAACACAGAAGTGAATACCAAGCTAGATCAGATATGCAAATTCATGGAAACTCTTAGCATGCAAGGTAATACTGGATCCACAAGTTTATCATATGAAGGAGCATCAAAGACAAACCAACATGAAGAGACGGTGAATTATGTCAATAATTTCAGCAGACAGAAGAACAATCCATATTCCAACACCTACAACCCAGGGTGGAGGAATCCCTAATTTCGCATGAAGCAACAATTCAGGGCAAAAGAAAAATCCACCACCTGGATTCCAACAGCAAAACAAAGGCCATGAGTATGAAAAAGAACCAGGAATAACAGAAGTGTCTGCCCAGTTGAAAAAGCAAGAAGCAAAATACGATGCTTTAGCAGCTATAGTTCAAAATCAAGTAGCATTGAATCAAAGCCATTCAGCTTCTATTAAAGTACTGGAGAATCAAATAGGACAACTGGCCAATGCTCAGAGTTACAGACCGCCAGGTAACCTTCCTAGCAACACAGAACCAAATCCAAGGAACTGAGGGAAGGAGCAATGTCAAGCCATTACTTTGAAAAGCGGTACTGAAATCAACAAAGACGTTGGAATCAAGGCATCTACTGAAGAAATTCCAAAAGAAGCAGTTCCACAGATGGAGGGAAAAGAAGCAAAGGAAAAAGATCGAGAAAGATTAACTCCACCTCCACATTTTCCACAGCGTCTCCAGAAAAATAAATTGGACAAGCGGTTTGCTCGATTCTTGGAGGTATTCAAAAGGATGCATATCAACATTCCATTTGCAGAAGCGTTGGAAGAAATGTCCAGCTATGTCAAATTCATGAAAGACATTTTGTCACGAAAGCGGAGATTGGGAGATTACGAGACAGTAGCATTGACAGAAGAATGCAGCGCCATCATTCAGAGGAAACTTCCCCCAAAGTTGAAAGATCCTGGCAGTTTCACTGTCCCATGCACCATTGGAGAACATTACATCGGTAAAGCTTTATGTGATTTAGGTGCAAGTGTTAATTTGATGCCTTTTTTGATTTACAGGAAACTACAGATTGGAAAAGCAATGCCCACCTCAGTCTCTCTGCAACTTGCTGATAGAACGCTCGTATTTCCGAGAGGAGTAGTTGAAGATGTGCTGGTCAAAGTCGACAAACTCATTCTCCCAACAGATTTCATTATCCTTGACATGGAAGAAAATAAAGATGTACCTATCATCATGGGGAGACCATTTTTGGCTACTGGTTGAACTGTTATTGATGTACAAAAAGGAGAACTAACCATGAAAGTACAGGATCAAGAAGTTACCTTCAATATTTTCAAAGCAATGAAGTTCCCGAGTGATGAAAAAGAGAAGAAATGTTTCAAAATTGATATTGTAGATAGTATCATCCAGGCTACTGATGCACTGCCACTTTCCACGGATAAACTTGAAGCTTGCATCACCAACATGACTGACAGCGAGCTAGATACTAAAATTCTGGAATGTATCAACTATCTTGACAAACCATTTCGCTTCAAATCGACACCACAGGTGGAAAGTTTGGAACTACCGAAAAATGAGTGAATCAAGCCCTCAATTGAAGAACCACCGCAGCTGGAGCTAAAGCTACTTCTGAGCCATCTCAGGTATGCATTCTTAGGAAACTCTTCTGAATTACCTGTGATTATTTCTTCGTCGCTAATATTGGAGCATGAAGAAAAGTTGCTGAGAGTGTTACGAGAACACAAGAAAGCCATTGGCTGGACTATAGCAGACATTCGAGGCATTAGTCCATCATTTTACATGCACAAGATTCTGATGAATGACGAGTATAAACCCATAGTGAAGCATCAACGGAGACTAAATCCAATCATGAAGGAGGTCGTGAAGAAAGAAATCATCAAATGGTTGGATGTCGGCATCATCTACCCCATCTCTGATAGCACTTGGCTGAGTTCTATGCAGTGTGTTCCAAAGAAAGGAGGAATTACTGTAGTCAAAAATGAAAAAAAACGATTTGATTCCAACAAGAACAGTGACTGGATGGAGAGTATGTATGGACTACAGGAAGCTGAACAAAGCAACAAGGAAAGATCATTTCCCGCTACCATTCATTGACCAGATGCTAGACAGACTGGCAGGACATGAGTTTTATTTTTTTATGGACGGATACTCGGGGTACAATCAGATTGCCATCGCCCTAGAAGATCAGGAGAAAACTACTTTTACATGTCTGTATGGTACTTTCTCTCTCCGCAGAATGTCATTTGGACTATGTAATGCTCCTGCCACATTTCAACATTGCATGATGGCCATCTTCTCAGACATGCTGGAAAAAAGTAAGGAGGTTTTCATGGATGATTTTTCTGTGTTTGGAGACCCGTTCGACCCCTGCTTGCAAAATTTGGAAAAGGTGTTACAAAGGTGCAAAGACGCCAACCTGGTACTCAACTGGGAGAAATGCCACTTCATGGTGTAGGAAGGCATTGTCTTGGGACATCGGAACTCACAAAAGGGAATCGAGGTAGATAAAGCAAAGATCGAGACAATTGAAAAAGTACATCCACCAACAACTGTCAAAGGGATTCGCAGTTTTCTCGGACATGCAGGCTTTTACAGGAGATTTATCAAAGACTTCTCAAAGATTGTTAAACCTCTATGCAATCTTCTGGAGAAAGATGTTCCTTTTAACTTCATCGAAGAATGCCATGAAGCTTTTTGAAATCTTGAAACAGAAGCTGGTTTTTGCCCCATCATAGTAGCACTGGACTGGACCCTTCCATTTGAAGTGATGTGCGATGCTAGTGATTTTGCTGTATGAGTAGTTTTGGGACAACGCAAAGCAAAAATTTTCCACACCATTTAGTACTCCAGCAGAACTCTGAATGAAGCTCAACTAAACTACACAACCACTGAAAAGAAGTTGCTCGCAGTTGTGTTTGCTTTTGATAAATTCTGCTCCTATTTGCTGGGTCCCAAAGTGGTGGTCTACACAGATCATTCAACGATCAAATATTTGATCACAAAGAAAGATGTTAAACCCAGATTGATCCGTTGGGTGCTTCTGTTGCAATAATTTGATGTGGAGATCCGAGACAGGAAATGGACAGAAAACTAAGTGGCAGATCACTTATCGAGGCTCGAGAATGGAGAAACAGCTAGCAATGAACTGATAATCAAAGAAAATTTTCCAGATGAACAACAGTTTGCCATGAAACAAAATGATATCCATTGGTATGCTGACTATGTCAACTACACAGTATCCGAAAAATGGCCGTTGGAATGGATACATCAACAATGAAAGAAGTTCTTCAAAGAAGTCAAGCATTATGTTTGGGATGAGCCGTACCTGTTCAAACGCTATGCTGATCAATTACTGAGACGTCATGCTCCACAGGAGGAGGTCAATAGTGTTTTACAACATTATCATTCATCACAATACGGCGGACACTTCAGCGGGAATAAAACTGCAGCCAAAGTCCTTCAATTCGGTTTGTTCTGCCCCACTCTGTTTAAAGATGTTTATCTATTTGCTCTTCAATGTGACAGGTGCAAAAAAACGGGAAATATTTCAAGGAGAAATGAAGGACCGCTGCAAAATATTCTGGAAGTGGAGATATTTGATGTATGGGGGATTGATTTTATGGGACCCTTTGTTCCATCATTCGGAAACCTGTACATACTAGTTTCAGTAGACTACGTCTCCAAATGGATTGAAGCAATTGCACTACCATCAAATGATTCAAAAGTGGTGATTAAATTCCTTAAAAATAATATTTTCACTCGCTTCGGAACACCTCAGGCGATTATCAGTGATGATGGCACATATTTCTGCAACAGATATTTCGATGCACTCCTATCCAAATACAGAGTTACTCATAAAGTTGCCACTGCCTACCATCCGCAGTCAAATGGACAGGTTGAAGTTTTAAACAGGGAGATCAAAAGAATCTTGGAGTGAACTGTTGGATCAACAAGGAGGGACTGGTCTACAAAACTGGATGACGCATTATGGGCCTACCAGACAGCTTACAAAATACCTATTGGTATGTCCCCATATCGAATGGTGTTTGGGAAAGCGTGTCATCTGCCAGTAGAGCTTGAACATAAGGCGTACTGGTCACTGAAGAAGTTAAATCTTGATCTACAAGCATCATGAGAGAAAAGACTCCACCAACTCAACGAATTAGAGGAATTTCGCCTACATGCTTATGAGAATGCCAAACTGTACAAAGAAAAGACCAAGAAATGGCATGATAAAAAAATAGTGCACTGATAATTGGAGCCAGGGCAGCAGGTGCTGTTATACGATTCACGGTTGAAACTTTTCCCTGGAAAGCTGAAATTAAAGTGGTCAGGTCCATTTGTGATTACTCAGGTGTTAAACTATGGAGTTGTTGAGATATACAACCCCAAGTCGAACAATACATTCAAAGTTAACAGCCAGCGTGTCAAGCACTACTGGGGAGAATCATTTGAGCGACAAAAAAAAGTGTCACACTTTCAGATCCAGCCTAACATTCGGGCAGTCATGTCTATCTGACGACGTTAAACTTAGCGCTAGCTGTGAGGCAACCCATACAATTTGTGTACATATTCAGATTTGGTGTATTTTATTTTTGTGTGTTTAACTTTTATAGGTAAAGTCACATTCCAGGATGGAAGACGTTCTCGTAAATCTTCACAAGCAATTTCCTTATATCCCTCAAAGCTCTTTGATGAAAGTCTACAAAGCTCGCTTGGAACGGATGAGACTACTAATGATCAAAAGTATTCCTAATGACATTCGTTGGATTATTGAAGCACGAGTCTGATTGGCAGGTGAGTCCTCTGACTCTTTTGTTTCATATTTGTCTGGTTTAGGAAGAAGCACCTATGTTAAAAAGAGAAGAGTTAAAAGAATTGGTGTTTACTATAAATGTGCACGCATGACATGTAATACTCGTTGTCGTTCTTTAGGAATGGTGTCTGATAACCGTTAAGATAAAATTAAATTCATTAGGGATGGCTTGAGTAAGGAGTATTTGGATGACATATCATTGACTCTTGAGACACATTCCAGTGTATATGTACATGTAAACACGGCCACAGAGGTGGGCGACGCTGTCCGGGCTCACGGCCCGGTCGGGAGTACGGAGTAGCCCGTGGGGGACTAAACCGGAGAAATAAAATGGATTCGCCACCCAGTGTGAACTGGGAAATGATTTAAGGTCGCACTCACCCCTCGGAAGGGAAGACCTCAAACCGTTGGGTTCGGAATAGTCCCTTACTTATGCCTATTGTAATGAACGGAATTATGCAATAATATAACCAAGTCTTATGCAGCACATGCAAAATAATTCAAATGACATACAAGTTTGCACACCATAAACATAAATGTAAGTGAAAACGAATGCATAATTCTAAAAACATGTTAATCAGAGAAGTGCGGCAATGACAAATAGAAACGTTAACAATAATGACAGATAACTAAGCACATGATGCAGAAAGGAATAACCAAAGAGGCAAACATGCATGAAACATGAGGAAAGAATATGTCCAGTGTGTACGCGTTCGCGTAGCGTTCGGAAATGCATTCGAACGGAGTGAGGCAGAATACACGCGTTCGTGTAGCGTTCGGAAACGCATTCGAACGGAGTGAGGCAGAATGCACGCGTTCGTGTAGCGTTCGGAAACATGTTCGAACAGAGAGAGACAAAATGCATACGTTCGTGTAGCGTTTGAGAACGCGTTCGAATGAGATTACCAAAGTGGCGTCTAAAATGACATAAACACATGCAGGAATGTTTCCCCAAGCGGTACATGGAGTTGTATCCCAAGTACAGACCGCACTACCGTCCATTCGGATTCAGCTACGGAATTTACGTTTGGGTTTCCATCCGATATACCACGAGAGGCAAAACTCAATCATTAACCCAATGTAGACATACATGAAATATGATAATGCATATGATGATAAATAACCGAAAAGACAAATATGCGACACAACAAGGAAGATAAATAACACAAAATGAATGCTGAATAATAAAACAACCATAAATGCAAATTAAATGCGAAATAATAAAAGACTAATAATACGAAATAAATGCGGAATACTAAATATGTGACCAAATAATTTGGCCGTTTTCAATGTAGGACTTCGCATGCCCGGTTGGACGTATTACACGTCCAACCAAGGTTGCCGTTTCCAGGACGATAAAATAAAATATAACAAAGGGTTCCCTCAGGTCTTACCTTTTAAGTCGCTTCTCGGGAGTGCGTTGGGACCTCGCCGGAAGGGCTAGCGTTTCTGCTGTTTTCACTGGTTTGCTATTTCCGCTCGCTGTTTTCTCTATTTTCACTCGCTATTTTCACTCGTTGTTTTCTCTATTTTCACTCGCTGTTTTCTCTGTTTTCATCCGCTATTTCACTGTTTTGCTTACTATTTTCTCTAGACTATTTTGGTTATATTTTGGGACTATTTTGCGGTGGTTTTTGGGCTTTTTTTGGGTGGTTGTTCCATGATTTGGAGGGGGGCTGTTTGCTCACTGTTTCGGCTGTTTTCTCATTCGGTTAGGTGTGTGTTTTGGCAGTTTTTGTTGGCTTTGATGGCTTACTTTTTTTGGTTGGAAGGTTGCTGTTTCACGTCTCTGTGTAGGGCTTATGGTTTTTTGTTTGCTAGTCGGTGGAGGGTTATTGGTTTGAAGAGTTTAGGGGGCTTGTTGTTGTTGGTTTGGCCTGTACGTATTGGTTTGTTTGTAAGTGGGCTACGGGTGAAAGCTGCTTTGCCGAGAGAAGTATGTGCCAGTCAGGGGCTGGTTCATTTGTTGAAGGGTTTATTTATTTGTTTGTCACAGTTTGATAGGCTGAAGTTTGGCGTCGGTTTGGTCGGTGGGCAGCATGGCCTCATATGGCTACTATGTTTATTTCACATGTGCATGGTTTAACGTGGCTTTTTTTGTGAGTGGCGTGGAGAATAGGGTTGTCGTGGCTGTTTGGCTTGGTGGATTTGGTTCGGTTGGGGCACTGCTTACGTTGGCTGCATGGGTTCTTTTGTTGGTTTGTTGTTTTGGTGGGGGCTGTGCATGAGTAGAGAGTCAAGGGAGAGAAGAGAAGGCTTGGGGTTTGTGGCTAGAGTGGGCAGTTAACGTGTGTTAGGTGCGTATATGTGGCAGTGTGGGCTGTAGGGTTGCTATTTGTTATGGCGTGAGTCTCGGCTGTGGGGTGTGATGGAAAAGGACGTGGTGCATGGGGTTTTAACATGCGTAGCTAGGCAACCGATGTGGGATTCTTTGTTTGATTTTTTTTTTGTGAGTAGTTGTGTGTTTGTGGAGAGCAGTCTCGGCTGCTTGAAGGTTTCTTTGATGTTGGCTTCTTGGTGTGGCGTCTTTGTTGTGCTCGGCTTTGGGGCAGTTCGTGAGTTTTAAGGGAGAGAGATGAGAGCTTTGGGGTGTTGTCTTGTTTAGGGTTTTGTTGTTTTGTAGAGAGAAGGCGTGAGGTGGCTTAGTGAGTGAATGTACCGAGAGTGGAGGAAGAGTGAGAGAAAAGAAGAAGAGCCAATGGCCGAGAGTTGTGAGGAATAAGGTTTCTTTGTTTGTTATTTTTTGTGTGAGGAGCGTCCAAGAGGAATAGGGTTGGTTTATGTCTCTTTTTATAGTTATGCACTAGGGTTTCCTTGTGCATGGGATCTTCAAACAAGGAAACAAAATCATGCAAAAAAAGAGGATGGATTTAATTAGTTTATAAAGGGAAACAAATTTGTGTAATTTTGGTGGGGAATATCTTTAATTTGGTAGGTGATTTATTTAAATTAGGAAGGGATTTGATTTAAATTAGGAAGGGTATTTATTTGGATTTGATTTAATTTGTGACATGTGTTTTAAATGTTTTAATTATTTTTGGATTGGGCTTTGGGCAAAATGGGCTTTGGATGGGTGCGGGGGTTTTGGGCCGAGGCTTAATTTTTTAAAACATAGATTAATCGGGCGAACCCGAGGCCAATTAGCGAGTTAAATTTGTTTATGTATTTATTTTTAAATTTTTTCCTTCCGAAGTCCGTTTCCCGCGACATCATTCAAGCTGTTACTTCCTGTAAATATTATTTTCTTTTTATCTCTAACTAATAATTGTGATTTTTTTTGTTATTTTCTTTTATTTTCTCCGACATGATCCAGACTTTTTGACTTTCACGATATATTTCACTATTTAACTAATAATTGTCATTTCGCAAGTACTAGTGCTATTATTACTCACATTTTTTCAGGTGTTATAAATTCAACTCATCATTGCACTCTTGAAGGCATCCAAATTTGAGAAAGAAACATAAAAAATGGAAGCTACTTCAAGAAGACGAGTTGTAAACAACTGTGTGTTTTGCGGTACTAGTGTTAGTTCTAAACCAGAATTCATAGCGGCAGCACAGGAATTGGGTCGAGTCATAGCTGAAAGGAATATGCACTTAGTATATGGCGGTGGAAATCTTGGACTAATGGGGATTGTTTCAAGGGCTGTACAGGAAGGAGGTAATCAAGTTCTGGGAATCATCCCAAAACCTTTGGCGGAGGCGAATCTTATAGGACCATCAAACGGAGAGGAACTGATCGTGCCAAGTATGTCTGAACGACTGGTGGAAATGATTAACCGTGCTGATGCTTTTATTTCTTTGCCAGGTGGTCTGGGCACGATGGAGGAAATTTTTACAGTACTATCTTGGGCGAACTTGAACATACACCAGAAACCGATTGGACTATTTAATGCTGATGGATTTTATGATTTTCTTTGTGTGTTTCTTGATGATGTCCGGAGAAATGGATTCGTGTCGAAACTTGTAAAAGAACTCCTCTTCCCTGCCAGAATTGCCCAAGATTTAATTGACCAACTTTTAGCCTTTAACCACAAATTGACCCTATCATTTCAAAGATAATCTGGTCCGATAATGATCGTGGTAAGAAGCGTCGGATAAATCTGGATCTTAACCTTTAATTTTCATTTTAGATGTAGAATTTCAGCTAACCAGGTACTATCTTCTAAACTCTTCTTCTACTTTTTAAGACATTGGGGACAATGTATCATTTAGGTTTGGGGGAAGGGAATAGTTGACTAGTATCTTGTTTTTATTTGATTTTTAGTCTAAAATTTTCAAAAAATATTTAAAAAATATTTTGTGTTTTTGTGTTTTTAATTTGACTAATCTGGTGAAATTGGTGTGAGATAGCTGTGTAAGGAATTTCCACTCCTGAGACGTATCTTAACCTATTTCGTAACAAGTTAACTTTTATTTATTTCCTTTTGAATTATTTAATTTGTGAATTCTCCATAAAACTGATTAAAATGGATCTTCATATGCTCAGTTGATAGGTATTATAAACATACATAGTAATATACAGACATGAGTTGCAATTGAAAAGTTTGTAATATTCAGTGCTCTAGTTTAATTGGAGCAAGCATCTAAAAAAACGATGGAATAAAAAAAATATTAACATCTGAGATCCAAGTAATTAAGTTTGTATGAGTGTCTTAACACCTAGTGCCCTAAAGCCAACTGGTTTGGGAGTCACTGGCCCAAAGCTCGCTACATAGATTAAAGATGTTATAAAAATAAAAAGAGACATATGAAATCCGAGTAATTAAGTCCGTAGGGGTGTCTTAACACCTAGTGCCCTAAATCCAACTGGTTTGGGAGTCACTGGCCCAAAGCTCCCTACATGGATTGAAGATGTTGCTTTATTTACTTTTCGAAAAAAAAATCAGAAAAATATTCCATTGCTAAAAAAAAGTTGTGAAGTCTGATATAACTTTAGGACAAAAATATTACTCTTTTTTCAACTACACTTACGAATATTGTGGGCACAATGAGTTGACTAATACTTTGTTGATTGTGTGTATGGAGAATGGTAAAAATAATCTGAGAATTTACTTATTCGGTAATTTAGAAAGAAAGAAAACAACTACTAACTTGGATAAGGAGTTTCACTTGTTTAGTCACTAACTTGTTTATTCTCTTTTCTCTTGTCTTTTTACTTTTGTGTGCATTAGTATTAGATTGACGTTTGCGGGTATCGTTGCTGTAAGCCCTCACGAGACTACAACTCGTCCACTAGGCTAAATACAGCTTTCTGTAATTAATTTTATTTACTTTTCGCAATAGCACTTTCTTTTCTTTACTTTTCAGTCTTTTACTATTCAGCAAGAGTAGGTAACTCTCTTCTGTTGGGGTGAAAGGTAAGTTTTTATTACTAATATTTAGATTAATCTCCCTTAATTATAATATATAAACTATTTAAAACCTGACTTAATGGGATACCGCCTTTATAGTCGGTTGGACTTAATAAAATTGATTTTAACCTGACTAAACTGGATACCGCCTGTATGGTCGGTTGGAATTAATTATAAATCTGACTTAATCAGGATACCGCCTATATGGTCGGTTGGTAATTATCACGCAAAGTTAATATATTATAATAAGGGATATATCTAAAATAAAAGTAATAAAAGTGGATCCTCTAACCCAGCATTTTCTTTTATTGTACTTTTCCCTTTTTAATTTCCAGTATTTACTTTCCAACATTTACTTTATGTCATTTGCTTTATTTAAGCTTTTACTAGTCTTAGTTATGTGTAGTAACTAAACTTGTTATCTGGGGTTGTGATTAATTCCAAAATCACTGGTTTATAAGGGGTTATTTTATAGTTTGGGTAATATAAATGTTTATTTATTGAGCCTTAGTCTTAATGCTTCTTGTTAACTGGCCATTAATAAGATTGATCTGGTAAACTTAAAATGAACTTGGAAAAGGGATTTTAGGTTTAAGCATTAGACTCAATAGCCCACGATCTTCCTTGAGCATAGATAACCCTTTAATAGATTTCCTTACAGGATATGAATATACCTGTCAGGCGGGGGTAGCCATAATTGGAAATTAATCTTAATGAATTCAGATAACTTGGTTGACATAGGAATACGATTAATTGGGTTATTCTGGGTATTTGTATCTAACCATCGGAAGAGGCTTTTGCATAAATTCGTGTTCTAGGCTAATAAACCAATATATTGCACAAACGTAAAATAAGCACTTCATCTTTAAAAAGATATTGGAAGGATTCACAACCCTAGATAGTGTCTTAATATTGAATTTTCCCTTAATTTACTTTCGCATTGTTTTATTTATTCGTCTTTAGTTTAAAGTCATCATCCAATCAAACAACTAATCCATTAAATACTTGTAAAAATTTGGCTTCATAAATTAATAGCTTAGGTATTCAGTCCTCGTGGGATCGATACATTTATACTACTTGAACGATACGTGCGCTCGCGTTATACGTGTGTGATTACGCCGGTCAGGCTTCACATATGAAATCTCTCCAGTATAAGGTCCCATGAGAGATATATTTGACCATGAATGAGCTAGATACGATGTCCCGAAACATTAGCTCATTTATAACGTGACTGAACATCCTAGCCTTAAGCTAAGACCGTGACACCTTGCATGCGTGAAACGCACAAGGAGCAGGCTGGCGCGCGCATGGAGCGCACACGTCTACCAGCCCCCAAATAATGCCCACAATTGCCGAAAGTTGGCAAATAATTACCAATTATGCCATTCATCATACCACATTTATTTTAACACATACAACACATCTGAAAACTAGTCCAATGATTTTTAATCAACATTAAAATATTAATAAAAATGTTTTTTTTTTTTCATAAAAGCAAGTTTTAATGAATTATGTATTTTTTTTACATCACAAAAATCATCATTTTTCATGCTCATTCATACTTAACATTTAACTAATATGTCTATACATATAATAACACTTATTATTAATTATGTGATCATGTATTGGCATATTCATGCATAAAATATCACAAATCCAATTTAAATGATATTTTCACCAATATTATCACACAATATTTTGGAGCATACAAAACATAAAATAACCATTATTTCACAAACCAAAGATTAAACAACTCTCACAAATTATTTAATTGACATAAATTAATAAATATACATAAATACCACTTTAAAAGAAATAGAGATGGAGATGGCTCTGATACTACTGTAAGTAGGGAAACGATTTTCCCTTCCCACGGCTACAGTCATCGAACAAATCGTGTATAAAAGCCGCAGAGGATCATATCCGATCTATATGGGTTTTAAATTATTTTTTCCTTTTAACTAATAAAAGAAAAGTATATATGTATATAAAGTGGTGTATACCTCCCGTGAGCTTAATCTGGAAAGCAAGCCGTCTCTAATTTCTGTTAGGGTTGGTGCTCGGGTGCCAATCTGGATCGTATTTATGTCCGATTGATGAATACGAACAATGCCTTTTTCCATAATATTACTTATTTAATAGTAGCACCTCTTGTCTTTTATACACATATTCGATCTAATTACGATTAGATATCTAATTATGATTAGATTGAAACTAAATCCGATTTAGTGATACGTGTATATTAGACAAAGACCCTATGATTTACAACGTAGTGCGCAGTTATAACGTAGTTTGTAATTGACATTGGGAAGCATCACTATAAGTTGTATAACCTTAAATAAAGATCCTGGTCAAGATTTACTAACACGGGTCGGTTAGTAAAATCCGCTGAGACCAGTACATATCGTATATCGTGACTTGGTCCGATGGTTTATTCCAATGAACCATGAGTCTCGGGAGACTCGTATAGATATGTAGGTGTTTATTTAAGAAGCACTGAACGACTCACTGAAGATTTCCTAATGTATGGTACACCAAAGTCAATAGGAATCTTCTCGAGTTGAGCGAGCATAGTGGTCCTTCGACTTGAGATACCACAGTGGATATATGAGTTATCCTCCACACTTTGATGGTAGTCACGTCACCGATCTATTTAGATCAGACCTTCGCCTGTTTGTTGGGTGTGGACAGATGCTTATGATATCCAGTGCGTATCAAGATAGAATCTGTCAGTCCTGTGTACAGTGCATAGGTATCTTGCACATGTTTGTGATCTAGTAAATCCATGACCGTGGTATAACTTCGGAAGCGAGTTCCGAATGTTATTTAGAGATCGTAAATTTGAAAGTCGACTATATTATACCATAAGGATTTGACGTTCTTATCTATATCTCAGGTATAATATGGATAGCCTATGACAGAGGGATTATACGTATGCAATGACCTCGACTTGCATAGTTTAACGAGATTATTCGTGGTCGTCATAATTCATGAGTGGGTGAATTATGGACACGAAATTGGATTTCGTGACGGATAAACCTAAACCTAGAGAGTCCCACAATATGAAGTGTACTCGTTGAGCACTTAGGAAACGCGTTATGAATAATACAGATTATTCATAATACTTCAATGGATTAAATGATTTAATTCGAATCGTTTAAACGGTTAAATGAAAAACACATGCATAGGGGCATTTTTGGTCAATCGTAATTATTGTGTATTTGTATTTGATACATAATTTGATTATATACACATTAATTCTTTGTCAAATGAGACTTTGACACATGCCATTAATATATGTATTTGTTATTTAATGTAAGTAAAAATACATATATAATAATAATTATATTAATTAATTATTTAGATATTTAAATGTTAAATATTTAAATAATTAAATGATATCTATATTTCATAATCGTTATGTTATATGGCTAATTATTATTGATACATGTGGCATGTTTTAATTAAACTTTAGGTGTGCAAATTTGATTTGCTAACATAAAGTTTAATTTTAATTTAATGAAATTAAATTGGAAAATTGACATTTTTGCCCCTAGTCAGTCGGCAATAAGGAATTTTTAAAGTAAAAAATTTTCATTTTCTCTTTCAATGGCCGAAACCCTCCTCTATATAGCTCTCAAATCATGTTTGATGATTCAACAAAAGAAGAAAGTGAAGAAAATTCAAGAAAAGCTTAAGGAAAAGTTGAAGATTAAGAGGTAATCTTTAATATTCTTAAGTTTAGGAAATTAGTTTCTTGTTCTTGAATTACTAGAATAGTTCTAGGGTTTACTTACTTCTTAGAATTTGGGGCTTTTGGATTTGGAGGATGGTATTGGAGGCTTATTGCATGTGTGAAGTTGATTTGAATGATATTATTGTAATATTTATTCAATTTGATCATTTGATGATATTGTTGTCATTCTAGAGTGTTATGACCACTCTTGTAATGACTAGATTTTTTCTTGGGTTTTCATTGGTGGTGACTTAGATTGGTGTTGTGATTAATTTGATTAATGTTGAAAAAGTTGGATTAAAGCATGAAAAATTGTCATTTTTTGTTTCTGGATCAGATCTGGAAATTCTGGGTTTATGATGATGAAAATGATGTCATATAAATGTATTGGATGTGTTTTGGATGTTGGAACAATTGTCGGAAACTGTTTCGAAGTTGAAATATACAAAAACGGCGAAAAACGGCGTTACCGGGTGACTTTTGAGTCAACCAGGTGACGGCTTCCCAAACAGTGAATTTGTCACTGTTTGGGCAGCCCATGAACTACCCTAATACTATTGGGACTGACCTGGGCATCCCTTATGTGTATTAGGTGGTCGGTTCGGTCAAAAACGTGTTTTATGTCATTTTGCGGAAAAATATTTTCGTAAAGGTTTCGTGATGTTTCTTAACTATTTATATCGTTATTTGATATCGAATAAATATGTTTAGGTGAAATATGGATGAATTATTCATATTAAATATTGAATAATTTATTCGGTAATTTAAAAAATTTTAAAATTACAATTTCACCCGAACCGCGAGCTTCCGCTGCGCCCGCGCTAAAACCCCCAACAATTTCCTCCAAGCGTATCCACAAACCAAATCAACTTGATGAATTTTCTGGTTTATTATTTCAGAGATTAATCGAGCTTGTGAAAATAAGTTTCACCAAACTTTATATTGCTTAAATTAATTTCTTATGGATTAGGAAATAACTTAGGGATGAATTTTACCGAAGAAACTTAAATGAATCAAGTTCTTTTTCAATTTGATCTTCAAGCTCTTTCTCTAACACCAAGGAAACTTAAAGAAAATAATTTTCCCCTCCAATATATGCTTGGGCATGAGCTTCCCCTGGTGTAAGCTTGATACATACACAAACTGACCTAAGACCAAGAATTACAAATTGCCAAGACCTTTGATAACAAGTAACCATGTAATTTTGCCTTTCTTTTAACCTTCAAATGACTTGCTATAACAAGTAACAATTTACTTGCCAAGTGTCACTTGCCAATTGGTTAACATAAAGCAAAATTAAATATTTTACACAATTTACTTAATATTAAATAATAATAAAATCAAATATCTAATATTTAATTTTATTAAACAAATAATATAATTATAGTATTTCAAAGTAATCGACACCATTGATCATATATCTAATTTAGTAGATTTAATAAAATCTTGACACTTGTCAATAAATCATAGTGTCAAGTGTCAACTTAATACTTTAACAAATGGCCAAATTAAAATTTGTCATAATAAAGTAAATTAAATATCTAGATATCTTTATTTAGTTATAAATAAATAAATATTTAATTTAAATACAAAATCAAATATTATATATTTAATGTAAGCTTGACACTTGGCAAAATCATATGGTGCTATGTGTAAACTTAAGAACTTGACACTTGTCCAAATCAAAATTTGACATGTGTAAAGTAATTAAATATCTAGATATTAAATTATAATATTATAATATTATAATCACAATTATCTTTATCTCAGAACATATTTAACAATTTCTCAACTATCCGCAAATCATATTTATAATATTTTTAAAATCACCGGAATATTTCCCGAATAAGCGAGAGTTAACACGTCAACACTGGGAAATATTTAATTTAAATACAAAATCAAATATTATATATTTAATGTAAGCTTGACACTTGGCAAAATCATATGGTGCTATATGTAAACTTAAGAACTTGACACTTGTCTAAATCAAAATTTGACATGTGTAAAGTAATTAAATATCTAGATATTAAATTATAATATTATAATATTATAATCACAATTATCTTTATCTCAAAATATCTTTAACAGTCTCCCAACTGATCGCAAATCACATTTATAATATTTTTAAAATCACCGAAATATTTCCCAAATAAGAGAGAGTTAGCACGTCAACACTGGGAAAAATTTTACACTTTATCAATGAAGTACATAAATTTCCTTACGATCATATATCGAAGCAACTTAATTAATTCATTAGTCATTCCGCTAATGTATGTGACTCCCTGGGTTCTACGTGAGCTGGATATGAGTCGATACGAACACATTCGCATCACTTTGGTACAACGCGTTGTAACCTAAGTTTTCAATGATCATGAGCGACCTCTACCAAGATGTTATGACCCCGAAATACGAAGAATGAAATATTGGATAAACTCATATAGTCGTACTTATGTGTAGTAAAGTCTCTCTGTTGTCGACTCGCAATCGAGTGAGGGCAATGAAGTCGTCAAGCCCATAACTCGATCATAAGATACAAAAATCAGCCATATACGGGTTTCACGTATACACAAAATGTTGGAGTTGGTGCTTGGAGCGCTAATCCGAATAATGTATTGTACATTTTATTATTTATTAATAAAATAACTACATTTTCATTTCATACCTTATTAATGGTATTGTCATTATGTATGTTAGATTGATGTATAAATATGCTAAGAATGACATCGACCTTAGAATAGTCTTGTAGTAATACTGAACATTAGGTGGTCCGACATTGGGATAATTATTACTATTATAAACTATTCTTAAAGTAAATATCCATAGTCGTTGGTTTTGGAATACAGTCGAATTCCCATAACCTAGAAGACTAGCACATGTCGTATATTGGAATTGGAGTTCCAATAGTTTAACCCAATGTACCATGAGCTTTGGAATCTTGTATAGACATGTGGGTATTGGTTGGACTGAATACTGAATGACTAACATGTGATTCCTAATAGTTGAAAGTACACACCACCGTCAATAGGAATCTCCTCGAGTCGAGTAGCATATGTAATCATTTGATTATAGGATAACATTGATTTTGTGTGAGATCCTCCACACTTTGATGCCATGTAGTCGAAAATATTTCATTGTCTGGCCTCTAGATGTTCGTTGGGTATGGATCGATGCACTCGTTAATCATGTGCGAATCAAGATAGGATTTGTCGGCCCGTATGTGTACCATAAGGGGTTTAGGTATCCATGTGAGTAAGTCATGATTCTTAAAGACTTTGGCTAAAGCCGATCACCTATGGTGGATTGCATCAGTTGTAAAGAATCATAGACATGAGATGTGGGCCTCGAAAACTTGACGGTGTATTCTATTATTCCTTAGCACAACTCGGATAGCCTACGATGAAGGGATTGATAAACATATGTGATGACCTTGACTTGTATAGTTCAGAAAAGTCGTTCGTGTTCTTCGCGAATTCAGAGGTGACCGAATTACGTACATATTAGCTAGGCTTATATAACGAACGTGTATAAACTTAGAGAGTCCCAATATGAAGTGTACTCGTTGAGCACTTGGGTATCCGATTATTTTTTATAAATGATAATATTATATATTATAATTATCAACTAAGATAATCAAGTGTTAGTGGATAATATTGATTATTTACTTTAACCTAATTGGATTAATTCAATAATTACACAAGGACTTAATTATAAATTCATAAATATCTCTACCATTTGAGGATATTTGGTAATTGTAATTATGTAATTATATGTGTTTTTGGCTTGATTTAATTGGATTAAATCAAAGTGGTAGACAATGGTGATTAGTCACACCAAATTATATATATTTGGACAAATTAGATTATGCCCACATAAAAGTTGATTAGAACCTTTTATTAATTAAAAAGTACCTAAGTTTTGTTATAAATAGCAAGTTTTAGAAAGGTTTTAATTAAGCTTGAGAAAGCTAAATACAAGCAATTCTTGGAGAAATTAGACTAAGTTAAAGAAGTGTTTAGATAAGCATTGTGAGGTCTCTACAATATTTCATCTAGGAGAAATCAAGATTGGATCTTGGAGTGAAGCTTGCTAGCATTGGAATCAAGATTGGATCTCAGAGTCAAGCTTGCAAACCTTGGAAGTTCTCTAACCATTTCAATAAGGAGAATGATATTGGATTATTGTATCAAGCTTACTAGGTAATGTTTGATATTCTCCTAAGCTATGTTATTTATTAATGAGACATATAATGATGAATTATGTATTGGATGCATGATTACATAGCTTAAAGTTGAAATAAGGCTAATAAATTGTGTTAGGATTCTTTGGAAGTATAAACACAATATGCTTGTTAATTAGGTCAAAGATGTTCATGTTGGACATGGAACAATTAATAAGAGTTTGGAACTCTAGATTAAAGCTTAGAGCTATGGCTACCATTCTAGAATCACTTGACCATCTTTGGATGAACTAGAATTGTTCATGAGACATTTCATAGTAGGATTCTAAATTGGTTTGTATTTTGATTCAAACAAATACATATAAGTATTTAGAATACATGTATGCTAGTTGTATAACATGTGTTGATGGTGGTTATGATGCTAAAATTAGATTTTAGGTGTATTTGAAGTATTATGAGAAAATTAGAAGTGTTTAGTAATCAGTTTGAAGTAGAAAATGCTCACTGCTTAGGTCAGTGTCGCGACTCTGACCCCCTAGCGTCGCGACACCAAGCATCAGACCTAGAAGCATTGCGACGCCCACCCTTCCGCGTCGTGACGCCGAGACGTTCAGCTCTAGTAGTTGCTCTCGCATATTGGAGCGTCTCGACACCCAAGCTTTCGCGTCACGACGCGCTGAGCTGATACATACTAAAACTTTATTTTCTCCGTTCTGGAGTTTCCAGACTTCGTTTGGTCACCGTTTTATCCTACGGACTCTAAACAAAATATAGTTTTATATAAAATATTTTAAAATACACTCATGATAGATATCCACGGGTTAGACCCACTTCCGCTGTACGGGATATCGATCTGACCCTAGGGGTTCCACATCTGCCCTAGCAGAATAGTATTAGTAGTAAGGCTTAACCACACAACACATGTTGCATGTTTGACATATATTTGAATCTATACCTTTGAATTTTAATTTAATTATGCATAAGTCATATTGGACATGTATTGCATGTTTTAAATTAAAATTTTGACCTAATTATGTTAATGACTTGATTCTCATAAATCTCTCATGATTAGTTGATTACTTTATTTTAAGTAATAGTATTAGCAATGTTGGAGCATTATTAGATAGTTCGTCTTGTCAATATGAAGATGAATGAGTTCTTACTATTTAT
This sequence comes from Zanthoxylum bungeanum, assembly GCA_019454045.1. Taxonomy (NCBI): domain Eukaryota; kingdom Viridiplantae; phylum Streptophyta; class Magnoliopsida; order Sapindales; family Rutaceae; genus Zanthoxylum; species Zanthoxylum bungeanum. The sequence continues at coordinate 66,210 of SKCR01046016.1, read as the reverse complement.
GCCAATGATCGTCATTAGTGTGAGTGTATAAGTGCTCGGAACTTAAGTTGCTCCGGTAAAATATTAGATGTAGCGTGATAAGTTAACGCAGCCACGCAATATAGTCATTAGTGTGAGGGTGTACATACGAAGCTCATTAGTGCACATTGATATGTATGCACCTAGAACACATCTTAATCTGAGATCCTCTTTACTGTGAGGATAAGAAACGATTTAGTACCAAACTAGAAGTGACATGAAGTGATTGAACTTTGAGGTCTACCTAATGAGTTTATAAAGACCAAGATCGTCATTAGTGTGAGGCTGGAGTAATATCATGGGATCCACTTCCCGTTATGAAATTTTGATAGTCAAATTTCTATTTTTTCGTTAAGAGAGATTACGGAATTACGTAAAGTAATGGGAGGGCACTGATAGATTTAAAATTCCAAAATCAATTAGTGTTATTATTTTGAAATTAAAAATGTTATACTACTGTTTAAAATATTGTCTTGTAGATGGCTACTACAAATCCATTAATGCGACCTTTAGATTCTAATAAACTGAAAGGAGCCGAGAACTACTTTGAGTGGAAAATGAACATCTGTCTTGTTTTGGAGTTTGAAAAATTGACTTATGTAACTATCAATCCATTTCCTGTTGAAATCGATCCTGACTCCACTCCTGAAGAGCGATAAACTTTTTCAAAATGGAAGGATGATAACCTGAAGGTGAAATCCTACATTTTAGGATCGATGGTTCCAGATTTGCTGAGACAGTACATAGAGGTATCAGATGCTTGGAGCATTATGAGAACACTCAAGGAGTTGTTCGAGGCAAATCAAGAAATAGAAATATATCGGAGGTCTAAGTAATTTTTCCATACTGAACTCAAGGATTAAGGAGCTGTCAACATTCATATTTTGAACATGATTGACCAGATCCGATATTTAGAACAACATGACATTGTGATTGATGAACGACTAGGCCGTAATTTGATTATGTCTTCTTTGCCTGGAACTTATGCTGGCTTTGTATACTTCCATATGCACTCGATGCAAGCCAGCTATGAAGAACTTCATAACATGTTACGCACGACGGAACATGATTTGAGGAAAGGCAACCCCACTTTATACCTCTATGGTGGAGCTGGCTCTTCAAAAACTTTTGGGAAGTGAAAAATAAAATCAAAATATGGAAGAATAAGATTTCAAAGAAGAACTTCAAAAAGCACAAAGGTACAAAATCGCAAGTAGCTTGTGATCAATTTCTACATTGTAAGAAGTCTGGACACTGGAAGAAAGACTGTTCAGAGCTGAATAGGAAAAGCATGACCCTCATGTACGCTTTGTATTTTTCTAATTATTTACATCTCATTAGCCTTAGATGTAAATATTGGATGAGTGTTAGACACTGGTAGTCCTACTCATTTTTACAACTCCATATAGGTCATGAGGGTTAAAAAAGGTTGAATAAAGAGGAGATCTAGCTTAAAGTTGGCAATGGTGAGACATTAGATGTCAAAGCCATATGAACATTTATTCTAGATCTCCCCAATAAATGTAAATTAGATTTACATGACTTTTATTATGTACCCTCATTTATCAGACAAATAATATCACTGCCAATATTAGATAAAGAGGGATATAAAATAAACATTAAGGATGGAACTTTATGTTTATATGATAAAGATAATTTATTGAAATATGAATGTTATTTATCTAACGGTCACTATATTTTGGAAACATATAGATGTCTTTAATGTAGAGGAAAATACATGTAGGAAATCTGAATAAAGTAATATTGAATTATGGCATTTGAGATTAGGCAACATAAGTGTTAGACGTCTATCTAAATTGGTAAATGATAGTTTGATTGAAAATCTTACCTTAAATCCTTATCTGATTTGTGAGTCATGTATCCAAGGAAAAATGACAAATGTCTCATTTCTTGGTGTTGGACACCGTGCTGGAGATTTATTGGGCTAATACACAGCGATGTGTGAGATCCATTAAATCATGTCGCTAATGATGTTTCTACATACTTTGTGACTTTCATGGATGATAAGTCTAGATATGGATATGTCTATTGGATGAGACATAAATCGGAAACATTTGATAAATTTAAAATATTTCGAAACGAAGTAGAAAAACAAACCAGTAAATTCATCAAATGCCTTCGATCATATCGAGGCGGTGAATACATGAGTGAAAAATTTAGAAATTATTTAAGGGAAAATGGAATTCTTGCCTAATATAGCCCACTAGGAACATCTCAACACAATGGTATATCTGAGTGTAGAAATTATACTTTATTGAATATGGTGCGATCAATGATGAGCTATACAAATCTTCTTTATGTGCGATCAATGATGAGCTATACAAATCTTCTTTATTACCTTTGGGGTTACGCTTTACTTACTGCTGCCCACATACTTAATAGGGTTCCATCGAAAGCTTTTCTACAACCCCCTATCAGATATGGTTTGGTAGAAATCCAAGTCTTAAATATTTAAAGATTTGGGATTATCCTGCATACGTTAGAGTTGCGCAACGGGATAAACTAGCACCTAGTAGGTATAAATGTAGGTTCGTTGGATATCTTGATAATTCCATTGGATATCAATTCTACGATTCTGAGCAACGAAATGTATTTGTTGTTCGTTTTACCACTTTTCTTGAAAATGAATTTTTGAGAGAAAATGGGAATTGTAGAAAGATTGAACTTGAGGAGTTTGATCCCAACATTAAGGAATCTTAGATAGAACCAGAGATCCAACTAGGTGAAGGATCTACAACACAAGTTCTACGTAAGTCGAATAAAATATCAAGGCCTCCTGAGAGATTTTTTTTAACATCTGATGTGAGCCTTGATGTTCTCCTCTTGGAGGAAATAGATCCGACTACGTATAAAGAAGCGATATTGAATATCGATTCAAGAAAATGGCAGGAAGCCATGAAATCCGAGATGGATTCTATGCATGACAATCAAGTATGGGACTTAGTTGAACTTCCTGAATGAGTTAAACATATTAGTTGTAAATAGGTTTACAAAAGGAAGCGAGGGCCCGATGGAAAGGTGGAAACCCTTAAGGCTCGACTAATAGCGAAAGGTTACACTCAACATCCTATGATTGAATATGAGTAAAACTTTTCACCAGTAGCCATGCTAAAATCCATTAGGATTCTCTTAACCATTGTTGCATATCACGATTATGAGATATGGAAGATGGATGTGAAAACTGCTTTCGAAATGGATTCCTCGATGAGGATATCTATATGGAACAACCAGAGGGTTTTGTATTCAGTGAGACTTCAAACTTGATTTGTAAGCTCCAAAGTCTATTTATGGACTTAAACAGGCATCCCGAAGCTGGAATCGTCATTTTGATGAGATAATTAGATTATCTGGATTCATCAAGAACGAGAAAGAACCATGTATTTATAAGAAAGTGAGTGGGAGCATGATAGTTTTCCTAGTCTTGTATGTAGATGGCATCCTTATCATAGGAAATGATATAAGATTGATGCAAACTGTGAAAGTCTACCTTTGTAAGAACTTCTCCATGAAAGATATGAGTGAATGTTCTTATATACTAGGTATAAGTCTCTATCGGGATAGAGTTAGGAAGCTTATAGGGTTGTCTCAATCGACGTACATAAATAAGATGTTAGAACGGTATGGTTTTACCAACTGTAAGGCATCAAATGTACCTTTTCAATAGAGCATATATCTTTCGAAGAAAATGGAACCTTAGACTGAGGAAGAGAGAGTTAGGATGTCTAACTTGCCATACATTTCTTGTATTGGAAGCATAATGTATGTTATACTATGTACAAGACCTGACATCAGTTTCAGCGTCAGTGTGACTAGCCGATATCAATCTGATCCAGGTAATGATCGAAATATATCATGAAATATCTTAAGGGTACTAGAGATAAGTTTCTTATATATGGAGAAGATAAGCTACAAGTTAAGGGTCATACAAACTCCAACTTCTAGGGAGATCCAGATGATAGAAAATCTACATCAGGATATATATTTACCCTTAAAGGTGGTGCGGTTAGTTGGCAATGTTCAAAGCAAGGGTCAACAGCTAATTACACCACTGAGGCGGAATTTATAACAGCTTAATAAGCTGCTAAAGAAGCTGTTTGGATTAGAAATTTTATCATAGAACTTGGCATTGTGCCTAATATTGCGGATTCGATCCCATTGTACTGTGATAATAACGGAGCCATTGCGCAGGCTAAGGAACCGAGGGCGCATTCCAAGTCTAAACACGTAGAAATGAAATACTGCATAATTAGAGAGATTATTGAACGAAAAGACATAGTGGTCTTGAAGGTTCAAGGACTAGAGAACATAGTAGACCCGTTTACTAAAGCCTTACCTCATAAGTTATTCGATAAACATGTGGAGGAGATGGGACTATGGTACCATCCAGATTGGCACTAAGCAAGTGGGAGTTTATTAGAGTTGGTACTTAGAGCGTCAATCTAAATAATGTATTGTATATTTTATTATTTATTAATAAAATAACCATATTTTCATTTCATACTTTATTAATGGTATTGTCATTACGCATGTTAGATTGATGTATAAATATGCTAAGAATGATTTCGATCTTAGAATAGTCTTGTAGTAATATTGGACACTAAGTGGTCCGACATTGGGATAAGTACTACTATTATAAACTATTCTTAAAGTAAATTTTCCTAGTCGTTAGTTTTGGAATACGGTCGAATTCATATAACCTAAAAGACTAGCACATGTCGTATATTGGAATTGGAGTTCCAATGTTTAACCCAATATATCATGAGCTTTGGAAGCTCGTATAGAAATATGGGTATTGGTTAGACCGAATACTGAATGACTCACATGTGATTCCTAATAATTGAAAGTACACACCACCGTCAATATGAATCTCCTCGAGTCGAGTAGCATATGTAATCATTTGACTATATGATAACATTGATTTTATGTGAGATCCCCCACACTTTGATACCATGTATGTCAGAAACCTTTCATGGCCTGGCCTTTAGATGTTCGTTGGGTGTGGACTGATGCACTCGTTAATCAAGTGCGAATCAAGATAGGATCCTTCGGACAGTATGTGTACCATAAGGGGTTTAGGTATCCATGTAAGTAAGTCATAATTCTTAAAGACTTTGGCCAAAGCCGATCACATAGGGTGGATCACATTAGTTGTAAAGAATCGTGGACATGTCGACATGAGATGTGCGCCTCGGAAACTTGATGGTGTATTCTATATTTCTCTAACACAACTCGGATAGCATGATGACTTTGACTTGTATAGTTCAAAAAGATCGTCCGTGTTCTTCGCGAATTCGAAGGTGGCCGAATTGCATACATATTAGCTAGGTTTATATGACGAACGTGTCTGAACTTAAAGAGTCCCAATATGAAGTGTACTCATTGAGCACTTGGGTAGCCGATTAATTTTGATAAAAGATAACATTCGATATTATAATTATCAACTAAGATAATAAAGTATTATTGGATAAAATTGATTATTTACTTTGACCTAATTAGATTAATTCAATAATTACACAAGGGCTTAATTGTAAATTCATAAATATCTCTTTCATTTGAGGATATTTTGATAATTGTAAATATGTAAATATAGGTGTTTTGGCTTGATTTAATTGGATTAAATCAAAGTGGCAAACATTAAACTAATCCATTTCCTAATCTTTGTCTTAATTTAATTAGATTAAATCAAAGTGGTAGACAAAAGTGATTAGTCACACCTAATTATACATATTTGGACAAATTAGATTAAGCCCACATAAAATTTGATTAGAACTTTTATTAATTAAAAATTACTTAAGTTTTGCTATAAATAGCAAGCTTTATGAAGGTTTTAATTAAGCTTGAGAAAGCTAAATACAAGCAATTCTTAGAGAAATTAGCCTAAGTTAAAGAAGTGTTTAGAGAAGCTTTGTGAGGTCTTTACAACATTTCATCTAGGAGAAATCAAGATTGGATTTTGGAGTGAAGCTTGCTAGTATTGGAATCAAGATTGGATCTTGGAGTCAAGCTTGCAACCCTTGGAAGTGCTCCAACCATTTCAACAGGGAGAATGAGATTGGATCTTTGTATCAAGCTTCTGCGTCGCGACGTGCTGAGCTGATACATACTAAAACTTCATTTTCTCCGTTCTGGAGTTTCCAGACTCCGTTTTGGTCCCCGTTTTGTCCTACGGACTCGAAACGGAATGTAGTTTTACATAAAATATTTTAAATACACCCATGCTAGATATCCACGGGTTAGACCCACTTCCGCTGTGCGGGGTACCGATCTGACCCTACGGGTTCCACATCTGCCCTAACACAAAACATATTTTTGAAAGACGTGTACTTAGGCCGAAGACTTAATCCCCGTGTATGAAATTTTTGCCTAGGATCTCAAGCTCAAGTATCTGACCCAGCAGAGTCCGTCTTGACGATCACATGTCCTCATACATTAAGAATACATTTCCAGCATGCTTCTTTCACCAGGCGTGACTAGCCTAGTGCTATATGCACAAGCGAACGATATGTCTCAATGTAGACGTCGGTTGTGACGTCTTAGGTCAAAAGACTAGTGGTACACTAGTACGGTTGTACGATAAATCATTCACCGTGGATAATCACTCATGTGATTCTACATGTTTGATCACGTTCAATAATACGTTTCTCAAATACATTACCCATCTTCATGCTCTTGTGACGTGAGACTTGTCTCCTAAATATTAGTATCAAGTATAAATCTATGACAGTATCAAAAACATGTCAGTCATGTGATGTGATCACCCCTGATGATATCACCTCAACTAGGATCAGATTCAGATGTATTTAAATCGAAAACTATGTACTCATATATATCGACACGGAATACATCCCGGGATCGCATTTTGCATAAGTATATGGTAACAACTAAACAGATGCAAAATGTTATAGGATTGTCATTATATTAATCATAAACCAATTTACGACTTAATTAGAAGATTATATTTACATAAGGATAATACCCTTAAACAGTACGACACGATTGGTTCTAGGGCATATCCCCAACAACCTGGTCCCGGTACCGACTGGACCGAGTCCCGACACTATCTCGACCACTGATCGGATCGCGTCTCGGCACCGACTGATGCTGAAATGGGTCCCGACACCGGCTCGACCAGAGTGCCGACAGGATTCGATCTCGGCTTGGGTGCCGACACTAGGCCAGAACGAGTGCCGGCAGCACCTAGTAGGACCGGGTCCTGGCACCAGGCTAGATAAGGTTCCCGCACTGGCCCCGCTATGAGGCCTGTATGACCGGATCCCGACACCGAGCCTGACCTGAGTGCCTGCATGACTCATCATATTTATTTTTATAATTACATTATCAAAATATTTTTGACACTTTGTATTTCTATATTTTTACTTGGATATTGGATAAAGAATTAATATCTATATCCATTTATTATCCACCCATTATCCAATTGGATATTTAAAAAATTATCCATCTTTATATCCAATAAATATTGGATGGATATTATACAAATGCAATTGAATGGATAATTGGATATCCAATAGATATGGATATTTTTGCCATCTCTAATTTACATATAGCTTCTAGTTTAATTTTAACTAATCGGTTCTGTGATAGATTGCATTGTGAATTGATAATACAAATTCGTTTTCTCTCAATTACATACTCTCCCTTTCCTTCTTCTTTTTTCTTATTACTCTAGTTTCAGCTGTATCCCAACATCCTTCCCAAATGATGTAGGATATCACAACAACTATGAACAAACTATGTTGACCTATAAGAATGAGGAAAATAAGATTAAGATCTCTAGACAGCAGAAACCATCAACTGGCTGGATATTCTTCTTATTCTTTATGTTTCTATAATTCATGGCATTACAGTAGTCAATTTTGCTATGTAATTAAACTGTACATAAATCTTAACAGTTTTTAATCTTAGAGCTGAGACGCTGCTGTGTTGGATCCTGAAATCTTTGCATCCCTTCCTCTTTCTTCAGTGTTCAGATTAAGATAGTTTGGTGGCCTCAGGTGTCTCCTCCGCAGCCCTGACTGATATTGTGATCGTGATGCTTGTTAAAATTTATTACTCCTTCCAATGTATGCCTCACTAGATTGAGCTCTTTGATATAGTAATGTAATCTGTCTATCAGCATTGCCATGAATAGGGAGAATCCTGCAAAAACATATATGTATGTATATATATGCACACACACACATACCCAAGTGCAAGTTTTTGCAGCCTCATTATAATGCCAATAAACATAACAATACATATTAATTAACTTGTTATCTGCTTGGTCAAGGGTTTGAATCCTGGAAACAGTTTCTTTGTGAAAAAAAAAGGGGATAAAACTGCGTACATCAGGATCTTCCCTAGAGCAGGAGCGGCCCTGAATTGTCTTGAATTTGAAAGAACCCTAGACAAGTTCTTAAAATGAGACATCTACCGATAAATGATATTTTATATATATATATATACTAAAAAATTAATTTTTTCTGGATTCAAGAACCTTAATTTTAGATCAAATTTGGAGCCTCAGCTGACTGCCTGTATAACACCATTGCAATACAACATTATCCAGCTTACCCATGAACATGATCAAATTTACTCATCCATAGAACATGACTTACCCATGAGAGATGCTTGAAGAAGAAGATTTGCCATGAGAACCTCATCTGTGGGATTGATCACACCGCCTTCGTTTGCACGTTTCTGGATTTCCATAGCACTGTAAACAGTGGAGCATAAGACAACTACTACAGTTGCTGCAACACTCTTGGCTACCAATGGCCCTCTCCCCTGTTTCAATTTATCCAACCCCAAGATCACCAGTTTCCTCAGAGGGTTTCTGAATAGAAGAGTCAGAATCAAACCCATTTCAGTAAATGCAATTGTAAATAAAAGATAAATCATTGCTGCAAAGTTCCAAGAAATTTTATTAATCAGTTTTTTTTAGATATGAAAGTGAAGTTATTGGTTAATATGGAGATGAAAGTTGTGAACATTTTTGTTTCTTGTCACTGAAGGTATTTAAAATGCCTATCAACTTTAACTGCTTTTCTGTAACTTATGATTCAATTAAAGAATTATACTTTCCATAACATGGGACACGACTGAATTTCTTTGCTGCGAAGATTCAACAGCAACGGATTTACAAAGAATAAATTGGAATCATAGGGTTTTTTGGGTTTGTGAAGATTTCCGAAAATGTATTTGCAAAATACTGCAGAAAATTTCTTGATCCTTGGTGGGGGTTGTTTTGTACCGTTATTTTTATTTCTCGAACCGAGAGATTCATGAATCGGGATCCTAATGCATATGCAACTCGATGCATATAAAGAGTACCAACTTATATAACAAAACTTGGTATCATTGATACAAACATTACATGCATAGGAAGAACAAACAGAGAAGAATCATATTAACCTCTTACAATGTATTTAAATTCAAAAATTTCTTGATATCAAACTTTTCTTTAGTTGAGCACTCCCAGTTAGACAATCTGGTTCAACCAATCAATCCTCCTGTAAGCTCCCTATCAAACCCCGTAATTATTTCGAAGCACAAATGCCCCCCTAGGTATGAACATCGTAGGCTGGTTTCTTCTCTCGCCTAGGTAAGGAAGACCAGAACAAATAGAATGATAAACAGAGCAATCAAAAACAATATAATCATAATCTGACCCTTGGCGCTAGCCTTCTTCATGATCATAGCCACTTTTTTCTGCAAGGAAAAATGATGAAACATCAACCTCCAGCAAGATCACTAGTATGACCATTTCATCATGTTAAGTGATAGCAATTTACTTCAGATTAAATTATCATATGAACTTAGATATCAAGTCTTGAATTTTATATCCTTTCAGATATATATGATTACAATCTACAGGAAGAAAATAACCTGAACAAAATCAAGCCGATTAGATGTGCTGTCCATTTCCATACCGAGTTCATCTATAATCGTCTCCTGAAGCACCCAAAGATTTACATATTAGCATTCAAATCAGCAGCGCTGATCCTCAAGTAAAGTTAGACAAAACATAAAATATATAGGTAATGTCTGTGATTGAAAGAGAGCACGTCATGCACCAAAATGCTTAAATAAAGCACATACGTGCAGAAACAAATACGTTTCTTCCAGTTTCTACGAGAGACTGTGGTAGAGGGTATAGATGCATTAAAATGAACATTTATCCATAGATACTAACCTGAGCACGGAGTTCATCATGTATAGTAAGCCCAACGCCTCCAATTCTCTGCACGCTTGCACTAAGCTCATCCAACTCATCATCCTGTTGCCTACAACCACCAAATAGTAAGCAATTAGTAACAAATCGAACACAGCACAAGAGGGAATGAAGACACATGCAGAGATCAATTGAAGCACTGTTGCATAGAGACAGACATATAGAACGAGAACAAAAAAATCGAGGGGCAAAGATAAAAAAAGACCCCTACTTTATGAGAAGCAATTGTCTATCAGATTCTGACTCGATAAAATCATCGTTATCTTGGGCTGCAGTGTACTGGTTTGACTTATCTGTCTGATGAGAATTTGGAAGCCTCATTAATTCCCGACGCATTCCACTTGCACTCATACTCCCAACACCATTTACCTCCCCAGATAATACAATCTTCTTCATGCTGCCAACCTAATAAAGTATGGAAATCCTTTAGGATTCCATAACTGGAAAAATTCAAGCGCAGGATTCACTATGTGGTAGACTGATTCAAGTTTATATTAGAATTGACAGTAACCACAGTAGCAAACATTGTTCATAATGCCATCTTTGCAATTAAAGATTACTGAACACATTTTACTCGCATCAGAAACCTTTTGTCAAATTCATCCCTTTAGATGATACCTGAGTACGAGCAGTGCTGGTCCATCTCCTTCGTTTTTCAAGTTCCACTCCGTCGATGCCATACCAAGAAGGATCTCTGCTTGCTACACCAATTGTTTTGTCCAATTCATCTACCTTCCTATCAAGAAAGAATGGTTTCAGAAGTTGTGCCAAAAGTTCACGCTAATCGTTTTAGTAGAGAATAATCCTTTATTCCCAATGAAGTCCCACCACTAAGATGTTTAATAAGAGTACATAAGTTGAATCAGAAAATAAGTAAACCAACTGTAATTAAGCTTCACATGCTTGCACTCATTAAGCTTTTGTGGCACTGTTATGAGCCTGGCCTCAAGCGAAAGGTAATTTGCACATCTAATAATTTGTTTACTAACATAGAGTTCAAGCTTGAATGCGCTCCATGCCTCCATATCTTATTAAGCTCATTCAACCCATGAGCACGAATTGCACTGTGTTATCAAACTTTTTCTGAACCAAGCTTGAGCCAGAATTTTAAACATCAAATAATATTGAACCAATGGGGGTTCAAGCCAAGTTTCCAAACAATTGACTCAGCACATCCAAGCAGGGCCTTAAATATCTCAAATTAAAATTTAAAACTGAAGACCAGTTCAATAATTTCGCGTACCTGCCACACTATGCTCTCACAACCAGCAAGTAGTTCCTTTCTCAAATGCAATTGCTCTCCAGGATCAGAAGCACTATTTTCCCATTGATGGAAAGTAGATTGCAACTTATCAATCTAATTCAAACAAAAATAATAAATCGCATAATAAATAAATCAATCCTAACAATTCAATTTCACTAATAAACAAGATAAATCAAGTATTACCAAAAAAAGATTAAAATTAAAATTACAAGATTTCCAATCATAATTCTTATATTTTTTTTTAAATTTGAAAAAGAAAAATATTTGATATCAAATAATTAAATATATAAAATTTAACTTACGGAATCTTGAATCTCTTCTTTAACGATATAGAAGGGATCCTGAGCTGAAGACATTTTTTAATCCTAAACAATAATAAACTTTAATCAGAAACTTTATATAAAATAAAAATTAATAATAAATTCGAATTGAATGCAATAAAACCAAATATAAAGAAAAATATATATATTTAAAGGCCAAAAGAAAAAAGGTTATTACCAGTAACTGATGGAAGAGGAGGTATCAATGGCGAAATGAGTCTGAAGATCGGGCTCCCTCTTAGTCGGTTAAAAAAATGATATTTCCTGGCTCCCCCTACTATTTAAGTAATTACTCACTTTCCCTTTTAAGTTTGAAAATTTTCCCTCTACCCCTAGCTAGAGATGGGGAGGGGGATGGAGGAGGATATACGTCTCTGTATTCGTCCTCGATAATTTTTAGATATTATTATTCCTTTCCCATCCCCTTGTAATTGTTTCAAGGGAAAGGATGAGGATCCCCGAAAAATAAAAATGGATCATTGATGTGTTCGAAATTCGAATAATAAATATTTTTAAAAAAAAATTAAAATAAAATAAAATTATTGAAAAACATATTAGTTGAACTATTAGTTTATCCATAAATCAAGTATATATATTCAAAAAATTGATAATATCTATTACACAAATCACGATTTAAAAATTGATTTATATATATATAAGGGCGTTACGTATCGCCGTCCCCCATACGCCTAAACTAGTGTATTGAAGCGTTACGTATCGCCGTCCCCCAAGCCACTAAACTACAGTTATAAGTGCTAATTCATGCCATCCTTATGACCCTGGAAATAGGATCTAGGGCATTACGAATCGTTGTCCCCCTAATCCTGAACTACATGTGCACACGATACTGGATCAGTCAATTCCAAGTTACATCTGAGGTGGGTTTTTCCCAATGCCTCCAAAAATCACAAATCATGTTTTTAAACTTGAAACTTTTCAAAACATTCTCATTTATTAAATAAATGAAAATCAATCTCGCTAACCCCCTGATGTGCTTAAAAGTAAGTCTTAAATCAATAACAATAAGTAAATATAATTTTGAAAAGAAGATATACACTCACAGTGTTATGGCAAATCAAGAGCGATTCACAGCGTAGGAGATCTTTGAGTACCTTGACGTCGATATGATTTGGAGAGTGTGGGAACACTGGAATCTGGGTGACGCATGCTGTCCCGGGCTCGCGGCCCGGTCGGGAGTACGGAGTAGCCACGGGGGACTAAACCGGAGAATAATGGAGTCGCCAACCGGTGTGAACCGGGAAAATGAGATTTAAGGCCGCACTCACCCCTCGCAAGGGAAGACCTCAAACCGTTGGGTTCGGAATGGTCCCTTACTCATGCCACTTGTGATGAAAGGATTTATGTAATAATTTAATTAGGCTTAAGTAGCACTTATTTCCAAGAGTATCATGCTTCTAAATTCACATGTACAAAATGAAACTTACACATACATTTCACATCTAAGATTGCACGCTTGAAAATACCTCAAAGTAACAACGAACATACAACTTCATTTAGCATATCATGTTCACGGAAAACACAAGCATAAATACTAACCATACAAGCATACAAGTGAGCACTTTTCCAAGTGATACGTGGAATTGTATCCCAAGTACAGACCGCACTACCGTCAATTCGGAATCGACTACGGAATTTATGTTTGGGTTTCCATCCGATATACCACAAGAAATAATACTCCGAAGTCATCATGACATAGGTATATGAATCGTAATGCGTTAAATCAAGACTAAGGCAGATGACGCAACCAATGGAATAAACATGTTTTTCATTACGATGTGCACAAAGATAAGAATGACTATATGGGGTTTCATAAAAAAAATCACCTAAGAAACAATTATACATGGCATGTGATGAATATGTCTCAGTTCAGTGTGTTCGCGTAGCGTTCGTAAACGCGTTCGAATGGTAAACAGAAGGTTCGCGTTCATATGGCGTTTGATAACGCGTTCGAACGGAACCAGACCTGATGCATGATAAGACTAAGAAAGTGTGTGTGCGTTCACGTAGCGTTCGTGAACGCGTTCGAACTGTAAACAGAAGGTTCGCGTTCGTGTAGCATTCGAGAACGCGTTCGAACGGAACCAGACCTGATGTATGATGAGACTAAGGAAGTGCGTGTGCGTTCGCATAGCGTTTGAAAACGTGTTCGAACGATAAACAGAAGGTTCGCGTTCGTGTAGCGTTCGAGAACGCGTTCGAACGGAGCCAGACCTGATGCATGTAACACAAAGAATAAAGACAACAATGTCAAGCTCAGCATGTCCGATTGAACGTGTTGGCGACTTGGTCGCATAAATGGATTTTGATGACGTCAACATGAAAGAAGTCTTCGACTTACGAACACTAAGAAATACAAAAAGTGTTGAAGCATATGGGGTGAAGAGCGAGAATGTAAAGACTAGCGGCAAATCGAAGATAATGATTAAGAGCTAAATTTTATTGTAAGTGAGTTTACTCAAGTTATCTAAAGCTCTTAGGAATCATACATTTTGCATCACTTGCATTTAAAATGGCTTAGAATGCTAAAAGAATCATTTGCATTTTATTTGCACCAAAATGAACTTCATGCACAAGTGCATCGGTAAATGATCTTCTAAAAACTAGAAAACGGTTGAATTAAACTTCAAATGATATACCGTTAGATAGATATGTGTCTCTAGTTTGCTACGGTTCAAACGGAACACAATTCTGATACATAGAACTTTTTCTAGAGCCATTTTACTACAACATGTTCAGATGTGCGTTTTCTGCATACATGTCACATTAGAAAAATTCCATAAAATTAATCTTAATGTTTTTGGAGCTGAATGTTTTACAGTAGCTAGATCTATGTGTCTAGTGTATGTAGAAATTTATGGATCATGATTTGGAATTTTCTAGAGAAAGTTATGACCAAAATACCAAGTGTCGTCAGTCTTGACTGGTCATGCACATTCTGAAACCAGGGAGCTCCATGCCGGTTTGCTCGCCGGTCTTCATGCCGGTTTTGGCTGAGAAAAGCATGCTCTCTGGAACCAGGGAGCTCCTCGCCGGTCTACTAGCTGGTTTTCTCGCCGGTTTGCTCGCCGGTCTCGCTGTAAGTTGGGGAAAGCTTTGCATTTTGTTATAAATAGAACCCCAACTCCTTTGCCTTAGATTAGAGATCTAGAAAACCTTCATATACATTCTCTAAGGCAAACAAAGAGTGATATACACCTTCATATTCATAAACACTCATCCAAGCTCACACACACATCTTCCATATCATTTAGTGAGCTTAGATCACTTGGGTTTGCTCTCACACAATCTTCTTATTATTTGTGAGTGCCCAAGTGTATTTTAATTCTTCTTTATCAAAAACACTTGTGATTTGTGAAATCCCATCGTTTGGGTAATTTGTAAAGGTTGTGAGTGCACCTACGTAGAAAACTCAATCTTGTAAAAGGCTTGGAGCGATAGCGATAACCCAATTCAGCCCCCTCTTGGGTATAGAGTTTCTTTGTCGCTATTGCTTGTAGGTACTTTCAGTTGGTATCAGAGCGAGGTATTCTCCACAAGGCTTAACCGTCCGAGAATAGATCATGGCCTCTACAAGCAAACCGTCAAATTTTGCCGAGGGATATTCAACAACTAGACCTCCGTTTTACACCGGAACCGACTACAACTATTGGAAGTCAAGAATGTTGACTTATCTCCTAGCCAATGATCCGCCATCCTATTTGGTTATCACACGAGGTGCAAAAGGGCCAACAAAGAAGGATAGCAACGGGGTTGATATTCCAAAACCGAGTTTAGAATGGGATAGTGAGGATGTGAAACTAGCCTCACAAAATGCTAAGGCACTCAACCAACTCCTATGTGCCATTGATCGGGATCAAGTTAGCAAGCTTCTGGAATGTGGAAATGCATATGATTTATGGAAGTCTTTGGAAATGGTCAATGAAGGCACAAGTCAAGTGAAGGAATCGAAGATCAACCGGTTCATGTGCGAATTGGACAATTTCAAGATGGAATCTGGGGAAGAAATCGATCACATGATTTCTAGGTTTACGGTCATCATCAATCATTTGGGAGCATTGGGAAAAGTCATCGGGACATCGGATCAAGTGAAGAAAATTTTAAGATCTCTCCCGAAAGAGTTTAGAAGCTACACCTCCTCCATTAAAGAAGCAAACGACATAAACACTTTGAAGATGGATGATTTGGTCGGCAAATTGCTTGAGTATGAAATGGAGATCAAAATGGATAAAAAAAGGAGGAGATGAGAAAATGACAAGAAAGTCATTGGCCTTAAAAGCAAGAAAAGAGAGACGAGTCAAGCTCAAGTGAAGAAGATGATAGTGATGATGAATTGGCAAGCATCACCAATAAAGTAAAGGAGCTTCTCAAATCCGCAAAACTCAAGGGAAAATCAAAGGCAAACGAAAAGAAAGAAGAAAAATGGTCGCGGAAGAACAAGAAAATTGTGTGTTATGAATGCAACAAACCGGGTCACATAGCTACCGATTGCCCATTGAGGAAAATGAAAGGAAAATCAAAGAAAAAGGCAATGAAAGCAACTTCAACTTGGAGCGATAGCGATTCAAGCTCATCCGAGGAGGAAGAAGTTGAAGTCAAAGAAAAATCAATAGCATTTATGGCTATCACGGATGAAGACATCCGATTTGAAATTGAAGAAGAAAGCGAAGAAGAAGAGGTACACAATTCTGAATTACTTGATGCTTTTAATGGTTTAAAAGAATTATGTGATATGCTTAAAAAGAAATTAAAATTGGTCAAAAATGAGCATGCTACACTTAAAATTGAACATGCAACTAGTATGGATAAAATTCATGTTTTAGATAATGATGTGATATGCTTAAAGGCTAAACATGAAAAAGAAATTGCATACTTGAATGATGAAAATGCATGTTTAAAGATTAAAAAGCTAGAACTTGAAAATGTCATATCAAATATGTCATCTAGCTCTAAGACATGCGATTGCGAATCTATATTGAATGAAAATGTCTTGTTAAATACTAAGATTGTAGATTTGCAAAACATACTTAGCAAATTCACATTGGGACATAAAAATTTTAAAATGCTTATTGGATCCCAAAAATGTGCATTTAAAAGAGAAGGATTAGGATATAGGCCTTATATTAAAAGAAAATTTTGAGAAATTATTTTGTTAAGGCTTCTGATTCTCATGCTAAGAATGTTATAAATGAAAATGTCACATGTCATGCTTGCAATGAAAATGGACATAAAATTTTTGAATGCATGTATAAGAATGTGATTAAAAATGCATGGATTCCTCAAGGAATCAAAACTAACCCCAATGGACCCAAGAAAGTTTGGGTACCAAAGTATAATTGAAAAATTTGTAGGGGGAGCTTTGGGAATGAATCTTTAAAGAGAATTGCAAAATTGATCCCAAAGGCTCAAGGAAATGAGGAATCACAACGGTAAAGGTAAAATCCGTATTCACGGAAACATTGGTACCGTTTCCTCTAAATTATGTATGTATGCATAGTTCAAATTGGTATAAATGTTTTGAAGCATACAAAATGATTAGGCAAATATTCAAACTTCTATTGGTATCGATTTCCATTTGATATCACTAAGTGCCTTAATCATATATTTAAACCCTTATTCTATTTCAATGGGTATCACATTGAATTCATTGAGTCAAATTTCATATATGTGATCATTTGATTAATTTTGCATTAAAAATGAATTTGCCATGTAACATAATTGAATAATCATGAAAAGCATGGATTTTGATTGTTTAAGTAATTGGTAAGATATTCATAAGAAGACAATCATTAAAATGGATTGAAGTCATTGATTTTAATTGGTATCATGATAGATAATGACTTATTTTATTGATATCACAATTAGGGAGAAACAATGCTTAAAATGATATGATATTCAAATGGATATAAATTGTTAATTGGTATCATAGTACATAATCTTTTGAAAAATTACATTATACATGATTTTTACATCTTATGGCAAAAAGGGGGAAATGCCAAAATGTGCATATTTTTTTAACTTTGGTATCGTTTTTATAGCACATATATATTTGGTATCTCATTTAGATTTAAATTTTGCTTCTCCACTTTTTGATAATGTCAAAGGGGGATAAATCATTAGAAATGAGGTTAAAACTTGTTTTACCCTCACCCTTGGTTTAAGGGGGAGTAAATGTACTAATGTGTTTGTCAAGTTGTTATAGAGCTATATTAAAGACAATCACACATTGAGGGGGAGCTTATGTTGAGGGGGAGCAAAATTGTCAATTTGGACTCCAAGAAGCTCACAAGTATCAACAAGTTTTAAGGGGTTGCCATCATCAAAAAGGGGGAGATTGTTGGCGACTTGGTCGCATAAATGGATTTTGATGACGTCAACATGAAAGAAGTCTTCGACGTACGAACACTAAGCAATACAAAAAGTGTTGAAGCATATGGGGTGAAGAGCGAGAATGTAAAGACTAGCGGCAAATCGAAGATAATGATTAAGAGCTAAATTTTATTGTAAGTGAGTTTACTCAAGTGATCTAAAGCTATTAGGAATCATACATTTTGCATCACTTGCATTTAAAATGGCTTAGAATGCTAAAAGAATCATTTGCATTTTATTTGCACCAAAATGAACTTCATGCACAGTTCATCGGTAAATGATCTTCTAAAAACTAGCAAACGGTTGAATTAAACTTCAAATGATATACCGTTAGATAGATATGTGTCTCTAGTTTGCTACGGTTCAAACGGAACACAATTCTGATACATAGAACTTTTTCTAGAGCCATTTTTACTACAACATGTTCAGATGTGCGTTTTCTGCATACATGTCACATTAGAAAAATTCCATAAAATTAATCTTAATGTTTTTGGAGCTGAATGTTTTACAGTAGCTAGATCTATGTGTCTAGTGTATGTAGAAATTTATGGATCATGATTTGGAATTTTTAGAGAAAGTTATGACCAAAATACCAAGTGTCGTCAGTCTTGACTGGTCATGCACATTCTGAAACCAGGGAGCTCCATGCCGGTTTGCTCGCCGGTCTTCATGCCGGTTTTGGCTGAGAAAAGCATGCTCTCTGGAACCAGGGAGCTCCTCGCCGGTCTACTAGCGGTTTTCTCGCCGGTTTGCTCGCGGTCTCGCGTTTGCTGTAAGTTGGGGAAAGCGCTTTGCATTTTGTTATAAATAGAACCCCAACTCCTTTGCCTTAGATTAGAGATCTAGAAAACCTTCATATACATTCTCTAAGGCAAACAAAGAGTGATATACACCTTCATATTCATAAACACTCATCCAAGCTCACACACACATCTTCCATATCATTTAGTGAGCTTAGATCACTTGGGTTTGCTCTCACACAATCTTCTTATTATTTGTGAGTGCCCAAGTGTATTTTAATTCTTCTTTATCAAAAACACTTGTGATTTGGTGAAATCCCATCGTTTGGGTAATTTGTAAAGGTTGTGAGTGCACCTACGTAGAAAACTCAATCTTGTAAAAGGCTTGGAGCGATAGCGATAACCCAATTCAGCCCCCTCTTGGGTATAGGTTTCTTTGTCGCTATTGCTTGTAGGTACTTTCAGTTGGTATCAGAGCGAGGTATTCTCCACAAGGCTTAACCGTCCGAGAATAGATCATGGCCTCTACAAGCAAACCGTCAAATTTTGCAGATGAGGGATATTCAACAACTAGACCTCCGTTTTACACCGGAACCGACTACAACTATTGGAAGTCAAGAATGTTGACTTATCTCCTAGCCAATGATCCGCCATCCTATTTGGTTATCACACACGAGGTGCAAAAGGGCCAACAAAGAAGGATAGCAACGTGGTTGATATTCCAAAACCGAGTTTAGAATGGGATAGTGAGGATGTGAAACTAGCCTCACAAAATGCTAAGGCACTCAACCAACTCCTATGTGCCATTGATCGGGATCAAGTTAGCAAGCTTCTGGAATGTGGAAATGCATATGATTTATGGAAGTCTTTGGAAATGGTCAATGAAGGCACAAGTCAAGTGAAGGAATCGAAGATCAACCGGTTCATGTGCGAATTGGACAATTCAAGATGGAATCTGGGGAAGAAATCGATCACATGATTTCTAGGTTTACGGTCATCATCAATCATTTGGGAGCATGGGAAAAGTCATCGGGACATCGGATCAGTGAAGAAAATTTTAAGATCTCTCCCGAAAGAGTTTAGAAGCTACACCTCCTCCATTAAAGAAGCAAACGACATAAACACTTTGAAGATGGATGATTTGGTCGGCAAATTGCTTGAGTATGAAATGGAGATCAAATGGATAAAAAGGAGGAAGATGAGAAAATGACAAGAAAGTCCTTGGCCTTAAAAGCAAGAAAAAGAGAGACGAGTCAAGCTCAAGTGAAGAAGATGATAGTGATGATGAATTGGCAAGCATCACCAATAAAGTAAAGGAGCTTCTCAAATCCGCAAAACTCAAGGGAAAATCAAAGGAAAAACGAAAAGAAAGAAGAAAAATGGTCGCGGGAAGAACAAGAAAATTGTGTGTTATGAATGCAACAAACCGGGTCACATAGCTACCGATTGCCCATTGAGGAAAATGAAAGGAAAATCAAAGAAAAAGGCAATGAAAGCAACTTCAACTTGGAGCGATAGCGATTCAAGCTCATCCGAGGAGGAAGAAGTTGAAGTCAAAGAAAAATCAATAGCATTTATGGCTATCACGGATGAAGACATCCGATTTGAAATTGAAGAAGAAAGCGAGAAGAAGAGGTACACAATTCTGAATTACTTGATGCTTTTAATGGTTTAAAAGAATTATGTGATATGCTTAAAAAGAAATTAAAATTGGTCAAAAATGAGCATGCTACACTTAAAATTGAACATGCAACTAGTATGGATAAAATTCATGTTTTAGATAATGATGATGATATGCTTAAAGGCTAAACATGAAAAAGAAATTGCATACTTGAATGATGAAAATGCATGTTTAAAGATTAAAAAGCTAGAACTTGAAAATGTCATATCAAATATGCCATCTAGCTCTAAGACATGCGATTGCGAATCTATATTGAATGAAAATGTCTTGTTAAATACTAAGATTGTAGATTTGCAAAACATACTTAGCAAATTCACATTGGGACATAAAATTTTAAAATGCTTATTGGATCCCAAAAATGTGCATTTAAAAGAGAAGGATTAGGATATAGGCCTTATATTAAAAGAAAATTTTTGAGAAATTATTTTGTTAAGGCTTCTGATTCTCATGCTAAGAATGTTATAAATGAAAATGTCACATGTCATGCTTGCAATGAAAATGGACATAAAATTTTTGAATGCATGTATAAGAATGTGATTAAAAATGCATGGATTCCTCAAGGAATCAAAACTAACCCCAATG
This sequence comes from Zanthoxylum bungeanum, assembly GCA_019454045.1. Lineage (NCBI taxonomy): Eukaryota > Viridiplantae > Streptophyta > Magnoliopsida > Sapindales > Rutaceae > Zanthoxylum > Zanthoxylum bungeanum. Next base: position 44,966 of record SKCR01046016.1, on the reverse strand, counting down.
GACCCAAGAAAGTTTGGGTACCAAAGTATAATTGAAAAATTTGTAGGGGGAGCTTTGGGAATGAATCTTTAAAGAGAATTGCAAAATTGATCCCAAAGGCTCAAGGAAATGAGGAATCACAACGGTAAAGGTAAAATCCGTATTCACGGAAACATTGGTACCGTTTCCTCTAAATTATGTATGTATGCATAGTTCAAATTGGTATAAATGTTTTGAAGCATACAAAATGATTAGGCAAATATTCAAACTTCTATTGGTATCGATTTCCATTTGATATCACTAAGTGCCTTAATCATATATTTAAAACCCTTATTCTATTTCAATGGGTATCACATTGAATTCATTGAGTCAAATTTCATATATGTGATCATTTGATTAATTTTGCATTAAAAATGAATTTGCCATGTAACATAATTGAATAATCATGAAAAGCATGGATTTTGATTGTTTAAGTAATTGGTAAGATATTCATAAGAAGACAATCATTAAAATGGATTGAAGTCATTGATTTTAATTGGTATCATGATAGATAATGACTTATTTTATTTGATATCACAATTAGGGAGAAACAATGCTTAAAATGATATGATATTCAAATGGATATAAATTGTTAATTGGTATCATAGTACATAATCTTTTGAAAAATTACATTATACATGATTTTTACATCTTATGGAAAAAAGGGGGAAATGCCAAAATGTGCATATTTTTTTAACTTTGGTATCGTTTTTATAGCACATATATATTTGGTATCTCATTTAGATTTAAATTTTGCTTCTCCACTTTTTGATAATGTCAAAGGGGGATAAATCATTAGAAATGAGGTTAAAACTTGTTTTACCCTCACCCTTGGTTTAAGGGGGAGTAAATGTACTAATGTGTTTGTCAAGTTGTTATAGAGCTATATTAAAGACAATCACACATTGAGGGGGAGCTTATGTTGAGGGGGAGCAAAATTGTCAAATTTGGACTCCAAGAAGCTCACAAGTATCAACAAGTTTTAAGGGTTGCCATCATCAAAAAGGGGGAGATTGTTGGCGACTTGGTCGCATAAATGGATTTTGATGACGTCAACATGAAAGAAGTCTTCGACGTACGAACACTAAGCAATACAAAAAGTGTTGAAGCATATGGGGTGAAGAGCGAGAATGTAAAGACTAGCGGCAAATCGAAGATAATGATTAAGAGCTAATTTTATTGTAAGTGAGTTTACTCAAGTGATCTAAAGCTATTAGGAATCATACATTTTGCATCACTTGCATTTAAAATGGCTTAGAATGCAAAAAGAATCATTTGCATTTTATTTGCACCAAAATGAACTTCATGCACAAGTTCATCGGTAAATGATCTTCTAAAAACTAGCAAACGGTTGAATTAAACTTCAAATGATATACCGTTAGATAGATATGTGTCTCTAGTTTGCTACGGTTCAAACGGAACACAATTCTGATACATAGAACTTTTTCTAGAGCCATTTTACTACAACATGTTCAGATGTGCGTTTTCTGCATACATGTCACATTAGAAAAATTCCATAAAATTAATCTTAATGTTTTTGGAGCTGAATGTTTTACAGTAGCTAGATCTATGTGTCTAGTGTATGTAGAAATTTATGGATCATGATTTGGAATTTTTTAGAGAAAGTTATGACCAAAATACCAAGTGTCGTCAGTCTTGACTGGTCATGCACATTCTGAAACCAGGGAGCTCCATGCCGGTTTGCTCGCCGGTCTTCATGCCGGTTTTGGCTGAGAAAAGCATGCTCTCTGGAACCAGGGAGCTCCTCGCCGGTCTACTAGCCGGTTTTCTCGCCTTTTGCTCGCCGGTCTCTCGCTGTAAGTTGGGGAAAGCTTTGCATTTTGTTATAAATAGAACCCCAACTCCTTTGCCTTAGATTAGAGATCTAGAAAACCTTCATATACATTCTCTAAGGCAAACAAAGAGTGATATACACCTTCATATTCATAAACACTCATCCAAGCTCACACACACATCTTCCATATCATTTAGTGAGCTTAGATCACTTGGGTTTGCTCTCACACAATCTTCTTATTATTTGTGAGTGCCCAAGTGTATTTTATTCTTCTTTATCAAAAACACTTGTGATTTGTGAAATCCCATCGTTTGGGTAATTTGTAAAGGTTGTGAGTGCACCTACGTAGAAAACTCAATCTTGTAAAAGGCTTGGAGCGATAGCGATAACCCAATTCAGCCCCCTCTTGGGTATATAGAGTTTCTTTGTCGCTATTGCTTGTAGGTACTTTCAGTTGGTATCAGAGCGAGGTATTCTCCACAAGGCTTAACCGTCCGAGAATAGATCATGGCCTCTACAAGCAAACCGTCAAATTTTGCAGAGGGATATTCAACAACTAGACCTCCGTTTTACACCGGAACCGACTACAACTATTGGAAGTCAAGAATGTTGACTTATCTCCTAGCCAATGATCCGCCATCCTATTTGGTTATCACACGAGGTGCAAAAGGGCCAACAAAGAAGGATAGCAACGGGGTTGATATTCCAAAACCGAGTTTAGAATGGGATAGTGAGGATGTGAAACTAGCCTCACAAAATGCTAAGGCACTCAACCAACTCCTATGTGCCATTGATCGGGATCAAGTTAGCAAGCTTCTGGAATGTGGAAATGCATATGATTTATGGAAGTCTTTGGAAATGGTCAATGAAGGCACAAGTCAAGTGAAGGAATCGAAGATCAACCGGTTCATGTGCGAATTGGACAATTTCAAGATGGAATCCGGGGAAGAAATCGATCACATGATTTCTAGGTTTACGGTCATCATCAATCATTTGGGAGCATTGGGAAAAGTCATCGGGACATCGGATCAAGTGAAGAAAATTTTAAGATCTCTCCCGAAAGAGTTTAGAAGCTACACCTCCTCCATTAAAGAAGCAAACGACATAAACACTTTGAAGATGGATGATTTGGTCGGCAAATTGCTTGAGTATGAAATGGAGATCAAAATGGATAAAAAGGAGGAAGATGAGAAAATGACAAGAAAGTCCTTGGCCTTAAAAGCAAGAAAAAGAGACGAGTCAAGCTCAAGTGAAGAAGATGATAGTGATGATGAATTGGCAAGCATCACCAATAAAGTAAAGGAGCTTCTCAAATCCGCAAAACTCAAGGGAAAATCAAAGGCAAACGAAAAGAAAGAAGAAAAATGGTCGCGGAAGAACAAGAAAATTGTGTGTTATGAATGCAACAAACCGGGTCACATAGCTACCGATTGCCCATTGAGGAAAATGAAAGGAAAATCAAAGAAAAAGGCAATGAAAGCAACTTCAACTTGGAGCGATAGCGATTCAAGCTCATCCGAGGAGGAAGAAGTTGAAGTCAAAGAAAAATCAATAGCATTTATGGCTATCACGGATGAAGACATCCGATTTGAAATTGAAGAAGAAAGCGAAGAAGAAGAGGTACACAATTCTGAATTACTTGATGCTTTTAATGGTTTAAAAGAATTATGTGATATGCTTAAAAAGAAATTAAAATTGGTCAAAAATGAGCATGCTACACTTAAAATTGAACATGCAACTAGTATGGATAAAATTCATGTTTTAGATAATGATGTGATATGCTTAAAGGCTAAACATGAAAAAGAAATTGCATGCTTGAATGATGAAAATGCATGTTTAAAGATTAAAAAGCTAGAACTTGAAAATGTCATATCAAATATGCCATCTAGCTCTAAGACATGCGATTGCGAATCTATATTGAATGAAAATGTCTTGTTAAATACTAAGATTGTAGATTTGCAAAACATACTTAGCAAATTCACATTGGGACATAAAAATTTTAAAATGCTTATTGGATCCCAAAAATGTGCATTTAAAAGAGAAGGATTAGGATATAGGCCTTATATTAAAAGAAAATTTTTGAGAAATTATTTTGTTAAGGCTTCTGATTCTCATGCTAAGAATGTTATAAATGAAAATGTCACATGTCATGCTTGCAATGAAAATGGACATAAAATTTTTGAATGCATGTATAAGAATGTGATTAAAAATGCATGGATTCCTCAAGGAATCAAAACTAACCCCAATGGACCCAAGAAAGTTTGGGTACCAAAGTATAATTGAAAAATTTGTAGGGGGAGCTTTGGGAATGAATCTTTAAAGAGAATTGCAAAATTGATCCCAAAGGCTCAAGGAAATGAGGAATCACAACGGTAAAGGTAAAATCCGTATTCACGGAAACATTGGTACCGTTTCCTCTAAATTATGTATGTATGCATAGTTCAATTGGTATAAATGTTTTGAAGCATACAAAATGATTAGGCAAATATTCAAACTTCTATTGGTATCGATTTCCATTTGATATCACTAAGTGCCTTAATCATATATTTAAACCCTATTCTATTTCAATGGGTATCACATTGAATTCATTGAGTCAAATTTCATATATGTGATCATTTGATTAATTTTGCATTAAAAATGAATTTGCCATGTAACATAATTGAATAATCATGAAAAGCATGGATTTTGATTGTTTAAGTAATTGGTAAGATATTCATAAGAAGACAATCATTAAAATGGATTGAAGTCATTGATTTTAATTGGTATCATGATAGATAATGACTTATTTTATTTGATATCACAATTAGGGAGAAACAATGCTTAAAATGATATGATATTCAAATGGATATAAATTGTTAATTGGTATCATAGTACATAATCTTTTGAAAAATTACATTATACATGATTTTTACATCTTATGGCAAAAAGGGGAAATGCCAAAATGTGCATATTTTTTTTACTTTGGTATCGTTTTTATAGCACATATATATTTGGTATCTCATTTAGATTTAAATTTTGCTTCTCCACTTTTTGATAATGTCAAAGGGGGAGAAATCATTAGAAATGAGGTTAAAACTTGTTTTACCCTCACCCTTGGTTTAAGGGGAGTAAATGTACTAATGTGTTTGTCAAGTTGTTATAGAGCTATATTAAAGACAATCACACATGAGGGGGAGCTTATGTTGAGGGGGAGCAAAATTGTCAAATTTGGACTCCAAGAAGCTCACAAGTATCAACAAGTTTTAAGGGGTTGCCATCATCAAAAAGGGGGAGATTGTTGGCGACTTGGTCGCATAAATGGATTTTGATGACGTCAACATGAAAGAAGTCTTCGACGTACGAACACGAAGCAATACAAAAAGTGTTGAAGCATATGGGGTGAAGAGCGAGAATGTAAGACTAGCGGCAAATCGAAGATAATGATTAAGAGCTAAATTTTATTGTAAGTGAGTTTACTCAAGTGATCTAAAGCTCTTAGGAATCATACATTTTGCATCACTTGCATTTAAAATGGCTTAGAATGCTAAAAGAATCATTTGCATTTTATTTGCACCAAAATGAACTTCATGCACAAGTTCATCGGTAAATGATCTTCTAAAAACTAGCAAACGGTTGAATTAAACTTCAAATGATATACCGTTAGATAGATATGTGTCTCTAGTTTGCTACGGTTCAAACGGAACACAATTCTGATACATAGAACTTTTTCTAGAGCCATTTTACTACAACATGTTCAGATGTGCGTTTTCTGCATACATGTCACACATAGAAAAATTCCATAAAATTCATCTTAATGTTTTTGGAGCTGAATTTTTTACAGTAGCTAGATCTATGTGTCTAGTGTATGTAGAATTTATGGATCATGATTTGGAATTTTTAGAGAAAGTTATGACCAAAATACCAAGTGTCGTCAGTCTTGACTGGTCATGCACATTCTGAAACCAGGGAGCTCCATGCCGGTTTGCTCGCCGGTCTTCATGCCGGTTTTGGCTGAGAAAAGCATGCTCTCTGGAACCAGGGAGCTCCTCGCCGGTCTACTAGCCGTTTTCTCGCCGGTTGCTCGCCGGTCCTCGCTGTAAGTTGGGGAAGCTTTGCATTTTGTTATAAATAGAACCCCAACTCCTTTGCCTTAGATTAGAGATCTAGAAAACCTTCATATACATTCTCTAAGGCAAACAAAGAGTGATATACACCTTCATATTCATAAACACTCATCCAAGCTCACACACACATCTTCCATATCATTTAGTGAGCTTAGATCACTTGGGTTTGCTCTCACACAATCTTCTTATTATTTGTGAGTGCCCAAGTGTATTTTAATTCTTCTTTATCAAAAACACTTGTGATTTGTGAAATCCCATCGTTTGGGTAATTTGTAAAGGTTGTGAGTGCACCTACGTAGAAAACTCAATCTTGTAAAAGGCTTGGAGGCGATAGCGGAACCCAAATTCAGCCCCCTCTTGGGTATAGAGTTTCTTTGTCGCTATTATTGCTGTAGGTCTTTCTTTTCAGTTGGTATCAAGGCGAGGTATTCTCCACAAGGCTTAACCGTCCGAGAATAGATCATGGCCTCTACAAGCAAACCGTCAAATTTTGCAGAGGGATATTCAACAACTAGACCTCCGTTTTACACCGGAACCGACTACAACTATTGGAAGTCAAGAATGTTGACTTATCTCCTAGCCAATGATCCGCCATCCTATTTGGTTATCACACGAGGTGCAAAAGGGCCAACAAAGAAGGATAGCAACGGGGTTGATATTCCAAAACCGAGTTTAGAATGGGATAGTGAGGATGTGAAACTAGCCTCACAAAATGCTAAGGCACTCAACCAACTCCTATGTGCCATTGATCGGGATCAAGTTAGCAAGCTTCTGGAATGTGGAAATGCATATGATTTATGGAAGTCTTTGGAAATGGTCAATGAAGGCACAAGTCAAGTGAAGGAATCGAAGATCAACCGGTTCATGTGCGAATTGGACAATTTCAAGATGGAATCTGGGGAAGAAATCGATCACATGATTTCTAGGTTTACGGTCATCATCAATCATTTGGGAGCATTGGGAAAAGTCATCGGGACATCGGATCAAGTGAAGAAAATTTTAAGATCTCTCCCGAAAGAGTTTAGAAGCTACACCTCCTCCATTAAAGAAGCAAACGACATAAACACTTTGAAGATGGATGATTTGGTCGGCAAATTGCTTGAGTATGAAATGGAGATCAAAATGGATAAAAAGGAGGAAGATGAGAAAATGACAAGAAAGTCCTTGGCCTTAAAAGCAAGAAAAAGAGAGACGAGTCAAGCTCAAGTGAAGAAGATGATAGTGATGATGAATTGGCAAGCATCACCAATAAAGTAAAGGAGCTTCTCAAATCCGCAAAACTCAAGGGAAAATCAAAGGCAAACGAAAAGAAAGAAGAAAAATGGTCGCGGAAGAACAAGAAAATTGTGTGTTATGAATGCAACAAACCGGGTCACATAGCTACCGATTGCCCATTGAGGAAAATGAAAGGAAAATCAAAGAAAAAGGCAATGAAAGCAACTTCAACTTGGAGCGATAGCGATTCAAGCTCATCCGAGGAGGAAGAAGTTGAAGTCAAAGAAAAATCAATAGCATTTATGGCTATCACGGATGAAGACATCCGATTTGAAATTGAAGAAGAAAGCGAAGAAGAAGAGGTACACAATTCTGAATTACTTGATGCTTTTAATGGTTTAAAAGAATTATGTGATATGCTTAAAAAGAAATTAAAATTGGTCAAAAATGAGCATGCTACACTTAAAATTGAACATGCAACTAGTATGGATAAAATTCATGTTTTAGATAATGATGTGATATGCTTAAAGGCTAAACATGAAAAAGAAATTGCATACTTGAATGATGAAAATGCATGTTTAAAGATTAAAAAGCTAGAACTTGAAAATGTCATATCAAATATGCCATCTAGCTCTAAGACATGCGATTGCGAATCTATATTGAATGAAAATGTCTTGTTAAATACTAAGATTGTAGATTTGCAAAACATACTTAGCAAATTCACATTGGGACATAAAAATTTTAAAATGCTTATTGGATCCCAAAAATGTGCATTTAAAAGAGAAGGATTAGGATATAGGCCTTATATTAAAAGAAAATTTTTGAGAAATTATTTTGTTAAGGCTTCTGATTCTCATGCTAAGAATGTTATAAATGAAAATGTCACATGTCATGCTTGCAATGAAAATGGACATAAAATTTTTGAATGCATGTATAAGAATGTGATTAAAAATGCATGGATTCCTCAAGGAATCAAAACTAACCCCAATGGACCCAAGAAAGTTTGGGTACCAAAGTATAATTGAAAAATTTGTAGGGGGAGCTTTGGGAATGAATCTTTAAAGAGAATTGCAAAATTGATCCCAAAGGCTCAAGGAAATGAGGAATCACAACGGTAAAGGTAAAATCCGTATTCACGGAAACATTGGTACCGTTTCCTCAAATTATGTATGTATGCATAGTTCAAATTGGTATAAATGTTTTGAAGCATACAAAATGATTAGGCAAATATTCAAACTTCTATTGGTATCGATTTCCATTTGATATCACTAAGTGCCTTAATCATATATTTAAACCCTTATTCTATTTCAATGGGTATCACATTGAATTCATTGAGTCAAATTTCATATATGTGATCATTTGATTAATTTTGCATTAAAAATGAATTTGCCATGTAACATAATTGAATAATCATGAAAAGCATGGATTTTGATTGTTTAAGTAATTGGTAAGATATTCATAAGAAGACAATCATTAAAATGGATTGAAGTCATTGATTTTAATTGGTATCATGATAGATAATGACTTATTTTATTTGATATCACAATTAGGGAGAAACAATGCTTAAAATGATATGATATTCAAATGGATATAAATTGTTAATGGTATCATAGTACATAATCTTTTGAAAAATTACATTATACATGATTTTTACATCTTATGGCAAAAAGGGGAAATGCCAAAATGTGCATATTTTTTTAACTTTGTATCGTTTTTATAGCACATATATATTTGGTATCTCATTTAGATTTAAATTTTGCTTCTCCACTTTTTGATAATGTCAAAGGGGGATAAATCATTAGAAATGGGTTAAAACTTGTTTTACCCTCACCCTTGGTTTAAGGGGGAGTAAATGTACTAATGTGTTTGTCAAGTTGTTATAGAGCTATATTAAAGACAATCACACATTGAGGGGGAGCTTATGTTGAGGGGGAGCAAAATTGTCAAATTTGGACTCCAAGAAGCTCACAAGTATCAACAAGTTTTAAGGGGTTGCCATCATCAAAAGGGGGAGATTGTTGGCGACTTGGTCGCATAAATGGATTTTGATGACGTCAACATGAAAGAAGTCTTCGACGTACGAACACTAAGCAATACAAAAAGTGTTGAAGCATATGGGGTGAAGAGCGAGAATGTAAAGACTAGCGGCAAATCGAAGATAATGATTAAGAGCTAAATTTTATTGTAAGTGAGTTTACTCAAGTGATCTAAAGCTATTAGGAATCATACATTTTGCATCACTTGCATTTAAAATGGCTTAGAATGCAAAAAGAATCATTTGCATTTTATTTGCACCAAAATGAACTTCATGCACAAGTTCATCGGTAAATGATCTTCTAAAAACTAGCAAACGGTTGAATTAAACTTCAAATGATATACCGTTAGATAGATATGTGTCTCTAGTTTGCTACGGTTCAAACGGAACACAATTCTGATACATAGAACTTTTTCTAGAGCCATTTTACTACAACATGTTCAGATGTGCGTTTTCTGCATACATGTCACATTAGAAAAATTCCATAAAATTAATATTAATGTTTTTGGAGCTGAATTTTTTACAGTAGCTATATCTATGTGTCTAGTGTATGTAGAAATTTATGGATAATGATTTTGAATTTTCTAGAGAAAGTTATGACCAAAATACCAAGTGTCGTCAGTCTTGACTGGTCATGCACATTCTGAAACCAGGGAGCTCCATGCCGGTTTGCTCGCCGGTCTTCATGCCGGTTTTGGCTGAGAAAAGCATGCTCTCTGGAACCAGGGAGCTCCTCTCCGGTCTACTAGCCGGTTTTCTCGCCGGTCTAACGGCTAGTTTTTCGAACGTTATATAGCCGTTGGGAGACATTGCAACCCATGCCGGTCTCCTCGCCGGTTTGCTCGCCGGTCTCGCTGTAAGTTGGGGAAAGCTTTGTATTTTGTTATAAATAGAACCCCAACTCCTTTGCCTTAGATTAGAGATCTAGAAAACCTTCATATACATTCTCTAAGGCAAACAAAGAGTGATATACACCTTCATATTCATAAACACTCATCCAAGCTCACACACACATCTTCCATATCATTTAGTGAGCTTAGATCACTTGGGTTTGCTCTCACACAATCTTATTATTATTTGTGAGTGCCCAAGTGTATTTTAATTCTTCTTTATCAAAAACACTTGTGATTTGTGAAATCCCATCGTTTGGGTAATTTGTAAAGGTTGTGAGTGCACCTACGTAGAAATCTCAATCTTGTAAAAGGTTTGGAGTGCGACTTAGCGGAAAACTCTTGGTTACGAGTGAACCACGGAAAACTCGATTCTAGTGGAAATCTTCAAGCGAGGCTTGGGGGAGTGGACGTAGGCACGTTTGGCCGAACCACTATAAATCGCGGTGTCGTATTTCTCTTTCCCTTAACTTTTACTTATTTGCAAGTTTGATTACATTTATAATATTGATTAGAAACTTGCATATAGGCTATTAATTGGAATTGAGAAAATTGCCTAAAACTCCCACTTGGTAATAAGAGCTTAAAATCGGCAAAGATTTTATAATTCCGCATTTATAGCGATAACCCAATTCACCCCCCTCTTGGGTATAGAGTTTCTTTGTCGCTATTGCTTGTAGGTACTTTCAGAACGTATCTTGCATTCAACCGAACACACATCAATCGGCGCGGCAAAGCATCGTGGTAGAGGGCTTTAACCCCTCCCCGTAGGGGATCTTTCATTCCACTTACTAAGCTCATGCACTCGATTAAATCATGCATACATAGAATTAAAAGCAATAATATCAAAATTAGCATGCCCGATTGAACGTATCTTGCATTCAAACGAACACACATCGACCGGCGCGGCAAAGCATTGTGGTAAAGGGCTTTAACCCCTCCCCGTAGGGGATCTTTCATTCCACTTACTAAGCCCATGCGCTCGATTGAATCATGCATACATAGAATTGAAAGCAATAATATCAAACTAGTATGCCCGATTGAACGTGTCTTGCATTCAACCGAACACACATCAACCGGCGCGGCGAATCATCGTGGTAAAGGGCTTTAACCCTTCCCCATAGGGGATCTTTCATTCCACTTACTAAGCCCATGCGCTCGATTGAATCATGCATACATAAGCAACATGCAGAATTCGAGTGACGAAAAATAAATAAATAAATAAATCAAAGAAACATGAAACAAGAGAAGGTGCCGTTTACTCAAGTGGTACGTGGAGTTGTATCCCAAGTACAGACCGCACTATCGTCCATTCGGATTCGGCTACAGAATTTACGTCTGGGTTTCCATCCTATATACCACGAGAGACGACACTCTTTTATTCATCCAATACCCACAACACACATCATACACAAACAAGATTCAACAAATAAGTAAAATACAATCAAAATAAATAACAAAAATCACATAAAGATGAGTGTGAAAAGTACCCCCAGGTCTAACCTTTTAAGCCGTCTCTCGGACTCGCGTTTCACGAAGATCGGAAGATGTAAAGCTCCGCAACTTTTCTGGTTCACTGGTTTGCCTTTTCCTTCGCTGTTTTTCCGCTCAAGCTACTGTTTCGACTCTGTTTTGCTGCTGTTTCCTTGTGGTTTTGCTGCCGTTTCCTCTGCATTTTCTGTTTACTATTTCAGGTCTTGTTTTTGGTGTTTTAGGCTACTGTTTTTGACGTAGTTTACCGCTGTTTTAAGGTGATTTTCGGTGATGTGTGGAGGTTTATGGGGCTGGTTTTCGGTGGTGATTAGGGGTTGTTTTGATGGTTGTAAGAGGTGTGAATGGCTACTGTATTTTCAGTGATGTGAGGGTAAGGATGAAGGGAATGATTTGCTATCTTTCTTGTGATTGGCGTGTGATGTCTTAAGGTTTCTTGCTGTGACTTGCGTGTGAGTAGTGTATGAGCTACCCCAGTGCATGTCTTGGTTATGGGTTGTTTATATAGAGAAGGGCTAGGGCTTTACCTTGTCTCACAAGGAAGGGATTTGGCATTAAGAGCAAGGATTTGATTTGGTATTGAGCAAGGAAAGTCAAAGATTGAGGGGGGACAAACCTTGGCTAGATTAGGAAGTCAATATCTTTAATTTGTTATGATTGATTTTAATTAGGCATGACATCTTTTTAATTTAGTATGTGATTTGTTTAGTTAGGAAGTTAATATATTTGATTTATCTTATTAGGTATGATTATATTTTATGTTTTATTTAATAGGTAAATGGTTTAAATATTTTATTTAATATTTAATGTTTAATTTAATTAAATTGGGATGTTTTTTATGGGCTTTGGGGGGCTAATTGGGCAAGGGTGCGAGGCTAGCAGCAAAACCAGAAATACCGACTCCGTTCGAACGCCCATTCGAACGCGGCACGAACGTCCGCAATCTGCCTGACGTTCGAACGAAGTAACGAACGCAGCACTAACGAAGACAATGAACTTGTGAAATGAACTTGATGACGTACTTATTCTGAATTTCCCCTTCCGACCTCCGTTTCCCGCAATATCCTTAGCTAAAAAAACTAGTGCCTCCAACTGAGACTCATCATCGGGTTTCACATGCGAAAATGCAATGCCTACAGTCGCCCCCACTTTGATGGGACTTGTGCAGTGTGTGACTTTGAACAATCCTATCAAAGTTATGCAATGCATTTTTACTTACCTGGCTCGGCTGCTGCCTCAAGCTGAGTTGGTGCTGCAGCGGACCTCGATCCTGGGACGCGTCCCGATAATTGCAACCGACAACGGGGGCACCTCGACCCTGGGCACCCCGACCCAATACCGTTGATTATAGGGACCTCGCCCTCGAACTGATGATGTAGTGGGTACCTCGACCCTGGGCACCTCGACCCAGAACTACAACTGACAACGGGGGTACCTCGACCCTGGGCACCTCGACCCAACACCGCTGACTATAGGGACCTCGCCCTCGAACTGATGATGTAGTGGGTACCTCGACCCTGGGTACCTCGACCCGGAACTACAACTGACAACAGGGGCACCTCGACCCTGGGCACCTCGACCCAACACCGTTGACTATAGGGACCTCGCCCTCGAACTGATGATGTAGTGGGTACCTCGACCCTGGGCACCTCGACCCGGAACTACAACTGACAACGGGAGCACCTCGACCCTGGGCACCTCGACCCAACACCGCTGACTATAGGGACCTCGCCCTCGAACTGATGATGTAGTGGGTACTCGACCCTGGGCACCTCGACCCGGACTACAACTGACAACGGGGGCCTCGCCCTCAAGCTGATATGGGCCTCACCCTCGAGCCGACGTGATATGGGCTTCGCCCCCAAGCTGATATGGGCCTCGCCCCTTGGGACTCATCCCAAAAACTGAAATCGCGTTGACGCTGCTTGGCTCATTTCTGCCGCTTTCTCCTTTCTTCGAACCTGCGAACACAAAACAGAAACAAACACGAAGAGAATGCAATGTTACGTGTATGCATGAATGATTTTCTTATTCCGTTGGGTTAGGTCTTCTGCTAATTCCCGTGGTGACTACTCGGTCTTCTATCCCTTAGGCAAAGTATTGCTTCAATCTGTCTACGTTGATCGGCTCGGTGAACTCGTTCCCCTCCAAGTCTGATAGCTTCACTGCTCCATTTCCCATTACCTTCTGCACTATGTAAGGTCCTTCCCAGTTTGGTCTGAATTTTCCTCTCGGATCTGTCGTTGACGGCCTCGACTGCTTAAGTACCAAATCACTCTTTCTGATCTTGGTAGGACGCACTTTCTTGTTGAATGCTCGGGCTAGTCTCTTCTGATACAACTGCATGTGATATAAAGACTTCGTTCTCTTCTCATCCAATAGTGCAAACTGATCAAACCTTTGTGCGGCCCAATCCTGTTCTGGTAATTCTGCCTCTGTTAATACCTGCATAGACTGTATTTCCACTTATACCGGCAATACTGCTTCCATTCCATAGACCAAAGAGTAAGGTGTGGCTCATGTTGCTGTTCTTACTGATGTTCTGTACCCCCACAAAGCATACGATAATTTCTCGGCCCAATCTCTGCAATTTCCTGTCATCTTGGCTAAAATTGTCTTTATAGTCTTGTTGGCTGCCTCAACTGCCCCATTTACCTGCGGCCTGTACGGTGATGACTTGTGGTGGCCTATCACATACCTCTGTAACATTGCCTTCGTCTCTCCTTGAAACTGAACTCCGTTGTCCGTCACTACATGATGCGGCATACCATACCGACAAATGAGGTTCTGAGCTATAAACTTTGCCATCTACTTTGCTGTAACATTACGGAATGATTCGGCTTCCACCCACTTCGAGAAGTAGTCCACTGCTACCACTATAAAGCGATGTCCGTTTGATGCATTCGGTCGAATTTCCCCAATCATATCAATCCCCCATGCTGAGAAAGGCCACGGCTCTGACAACCCGTGCAACTCTGTGTGCGGTAAGTGATTCAAATTACCGTGTGCTTGATAGTCATGACAGTGCTTTACCATCTTCGCGCAATCTGTTTCCATGGTTGACCAATAAAAACCTTGTCTCACTATCTTGCGGGACAGATTCAATCCGTTCATGTGCGGACCGCATACCCCGGCGTGTATTTCTTCCATTACATGCCGAGCTTCTTCTTTTCTCAAACACTTCAACTGAATACCGTTTGCCTGCCTCTTGTACAGTTCCCCTTTCAAAATCACATACTGGGAAGCTAACTTCTGAATGGCTATTCTGTCTTTTCTGCCTGCCCCTTCCGGGAGTTCACCATGTTCCAGATACCTCTGAATGTCATAATACCAAGGTTTACCGTCGTCGACCTCAACTTCCAGAATTCTTTCTATCTCATAAACAGGTTTACTTGCTGTTGTCAGTATCAACGGTCTCATCACTAACTTTTCCGGATTTTCCCAAGTCGCTGCAAGTGTAGCCAATGCATCTGCCATCTGATTCTCTTCTCTCGGTAAGTGCTGAAACTTACACTCAGGGATAACCTGTGCCAACTTTCTGAGGTGAAAAAGGTAAGGTTTCAACCGTTCTTCTTTCAATTCCCATTCTCCTCGCATCTGCTGGACTACCAACATAGAATCTTCGTAGACTTCCACACTCCCGGCCTTCAAGGCTATCAATGCTGTCAAACCAAAAGCACATGCTTCATACTCGGCCATGTTATTAGTCACTCTGAATGTCAACCTCTTGGCCAAAGGCAAAGTCTCTCCCTCGGGGGTTACTATCACGATCCCGATTCCGGCTCCATTGTAATTCACTGCTCCGTCAAAGTACATCTTCCATCTCTGAACTATTATTGCTTGGATCTCTTCATCTGGAAATTCGAACTTATATTGATCCCCCTCAACAGGTTGCATTGCCAGAAACTCTGCTACTACTCGCCCTTTGATCACTTTGGAGGTGAGATACTCAATGTCAAACTCTGTCAGCAATACCAACCATCTGCCCAATTTTCCCACTAGTGAAGGTACTGAATGAAGATACTTCAGAGGATTCTCCTTTGCCACTACCTGGATCTTGTATGACTGGAAGTAATGTCGCAACTTTCTGGAAGCCCATACCACTGCAAGACAGATCTTCTCAACCTCCTGATATCGAGCCTCATACGGGAGCATCTTCTTACTCAGATAGTAAATGGCATGTTCTACCCCTGTCACATCTGCTTGTACCATCATTGCCCCCAGTGCTTCCGATTCTATAGCCAAATACAATATCAAAGGTCTGCCCGGTCTCGGAGGTTTCAATACAGGTGGCTTTACCAAGTACTCTCTGATTCTGTCGAAGGCTGTCTGACACTGTTCATTCCATCTCACTGGCTGATCTTTTCTCAATAGTTTGAAGATAGGCTCACATACCGATGTCAACTTGGCAATGAACCGACTGATGTACTGAATCTTCCCCAAGAATGCTCTGACTTCTTTTTCTGTCTTCGGTGCAGGCATTTTTGTGATTGCCTTGATCTTTTCGGAGTCTACCTCTATTCCGCCCATTCCCACTGTATGACCAAGCAATTTCCCTTATGTCACCCCAAACACACACTTCTTAGGGTTTAGCCGCAGGTTGTATCTGTCAACTCTCTGAAGAAACCTTTCCAGTGCTTCAATATGCCCGAACCTTGTCTCTGATTTCACCATCATGTCATCCACATACACCTCAATCTCTTTGTGCATCAAGTCGTGGAATAATGTAGTGGCCATCCGATGATAGGTATCCCCCGCATTCTTAAGCCCAAACGGCATAACCTTGTAACAATAAGTACCACACTCAGTAACAAATGCAGTCTTATGTTTGTCTTCCTCGGCCATGAGAACCTGATTGTAACATGAAAACCCATCTGCAAATGAATACATAGCAGACAAAGACGCACTATCAACCAGAACATCTATGTGCGGCAGAGGAAAATCATCTTTCGGACAAGCTTTGTTGAGATCTCTGTAGTCTACACACATTCTGACCTTCCCGTCTTTCTTTGGCACCGGTACTATATTAGCCAACCATTCAGGATACTTTACTACTTCCAGGAACCCCACATCTATCTGTTTCTTAACTTCTTCTCTGACTTTCTCAGCCCATTCTGGTCTCATCCGTCGGAGTTTCTGTTTTACTGGCCTCATATTCGGATAAGTTGGTATTGTGTGTTGGGCAATGTTTCTGTCTACCCAGGGCATGTCCTCATAGGACCAAGCAAACACTTTGGCATATCTGACCAACACTGCTTCTAGTTTTGTCCTCAAAGAATGCTCAGTAATGAAACCAGAGAACCTTCAAAACACCCAATGTAACTTAAATCCAAGTCTTTGGATAAATGATCTAAGCTAGACTCAAAGTGTGTGTGTGCAAAGTTTCTTTCACAGCTTAATCCTCAGGTAAGCTAACTCGATGATTTCGTTTCAAAAATTGGGATCGATGGGTCAAACCAACCTAGATGTCTCAGTTAGGCTCTGCAATTGCTTTTTCATGCTCAATGTGATATGGTTTTATTTCTCTTTTGTCTCTTTTTTTTTCTTTTCATTTTGAACTTTTTTTTTTCAACACACCTACCCTTTAAGGTAGCATTTCTCCTCATGGTGGTCCTAATACTCGCCCATGGGTAGCTTCACGCTTATCGGTTATATGTGGTTCAATTCTTTTCTGTAGAGACTTTTCTTTCATTTTCAACCATACCACACATCATAACATAAGCAAATCAAGATAGACATCTAAGCAAACGGTCATTCACCGACCTACAATTTCTTCAACTAGTCACTTTGCTAACTACTCAGGTTTTCACTGCTAAGAACCATAATCAAGTGCTTACGAGTCTAACATAGATCAATCACTCAAAGTATCAGATAAAAGCACATCAAGAGTTTATCGTTTCTAAAGTTTCACTCTAAAGCAATCAATTTCATCATCGGACTTATGCCTAACTATTAAGGACTAAAAGAAACAACCAATTTTTTCTCTTCTTTTTTTTTTTCTTTTTTTTCTTTTTTTTTTTTTTTCTTTTTTTTTTTTTTTCATTTTTTTTGAAGGCCCCCTAATGGTCTTTCTATCCTTTCCGTAAGGTTTTCTGTTTCTCAATTTCATTTTTTCCGATGCCAATGTTTGCTAAACTCTTCTTTGACAAGTCTTCTTTTATCCCTAACCCAACGGATATCTATGATGGCTTTTAAGACACGAGGGTTAACGTGATGCATGTATGCATGAGTTGCATGCGATGTATGAGACATAATATGCATGGGGTTACCAAAAGCATAAAGGGTGGCCCCTATAGGTCATACAACTATGTTCACATGTGGGTTTACAGGAGTGTGGACAAAGGCTCTCGTTTGACGAAGGATTACCAACAACTAGGACTCCCCACTCAAGGGTTCAAGCGACCAAGTGAGTGCACCTTTTTTATACCTTACGGTACGTGCCAACGAGTTACGGTGTGTGACTAACTGTCGAATGGATTTCTAGTTGTTGATTCCCCAGAGGGAGGGTGGAGCGAGGCTCTCTTAAGTACCCAAGCCCCTTAGGCTCTTATCGCTTGGTGTCAGGAATAAACAACGAGTCCTCCAAACTAGTCTGTCACAACGAGCTACAAATAATGATTATATCGGTGTCTTCACAGCTTTTCCTTATGAAAAGGTAGTGAGTGAAGGAAGACATTGAACCATTACCTAGCCTTAACAATGCCTTTGGTTACACCCCTTTCAACCCACGGTAAACACGGTTAACTAAAGCACAAATCATACACATCACAAGACATGATTTCGAGGCCAATTCTCTAATATCCCCAGTGGAGTCGCCAGACTGTAGACAACAGAACTTGACGACGCTGTTCTAGGCTCACGGCCTAGTTGGAGGTACGAAATAACATGGAGTCGCCACCCCGTGTGAATCGGGACAAAGATTTAAGGCCGCACTCACCCCTCGCAAGGGAAGACCTCAAACCGTTGGGTTCGGAATGGTCCCTTACTCATGCCACTTGTGATGAAAGGATTTATGTAATAATTTAATTAGGCTTAAGTAGCACTTATTTCCAAGAGTATCATGCTTCTAAATTCACATGTAAAAAATGAAACTTACACATACATTTCACATCTAAGATTGCACGCTTGAAAATACCTAAAAGTAACAACGAACATACAACTTCATTTAGCATATCATGTTAACGGAAAACACAAGCATACATACTAACCATACAAGCATACATGTGAGCACTTTTCCAAGTGATACGTGGAATTGTATCCCAAGTACAGACCGCACTACCGTCCATTCGGAATCGGCTAAGGAATTTATGTCTGGGTTTCCATCCGATATACCACAAGAAATAATACTCTGAAGTCATCATGACATAGGTATATGAATCGTAATGCGTTAAATCAAGACTAAGGCAGATGACGCAACCAATGGAATAAACATGCTTTTCATTACGATGTGCACAAAGATAAGAATGACTATATGGGGTTTCATAAAAAAAATCACCTAAGAAACAATTATACATGGCATGTGATGAATATGTCTCAGTTCAGTGTGCTCGCGTAGCGTTCGTAAACGCGTTCGAACGGTAAATAGAAGGTTCGCGTTCGTATGGCGTTTGATAACGCGTTCGAACGGAACCAGACCTGATGCATGATAAGACTAAGAAAGTGCGTGTGCATTCACGTAGCGTTCGAGAACGCGTTCGAACGGTAAACAGAAGGTTCGCGTTCGTGTAGCGTTCGAGAACGCGTTCGAACGGAACCAGACCTGATGCATGATGAGACTAAGGAAGTGCGTGTGCGTTCGCGTAGCGTTTGAAAACGCGTTCGAACGATAAACAGAAGGTTCGCGTTCGTGTAGCGTTCGAGAACGCGTTCGAACGGAGCCAGACCTGATGCATGTAACACAAAGAATAAAGACAACAATGTCAAGCTCAGCATGTCCGATTGAACGTATCTTGCATTCAACCGAACACACATCAATCGGCGCGGAAAAGCATCGTGGTAGAGGGCTTTAACCCCTCCCCGTAGGGGATCTTTCATTCCCCTTACTAAGCCCATGCGCTCGATTGAATCATGCATACATAGAATTAAAAGCAATAATATCAAACTTAGCATGCCCGATTGAACGTATCTTGCATTCAAACGAACACACATCGACCGGCGCGGCAAAGCATTGTGGTAAAGGGCTTTAACCCCTCCCCGTAGGGGATCTTTCATTCCACTTACTAAGCCCATGCGCTCGATTGAATCATGCATACATATAATTGAAAGCAATAATATCAAACTAGTATGCCCGATTGAACGTGTCTTGCATTCAACCGAACACACATCAACCGGCGCGGCGAAGCATCATGGTAAAGGGCTTTAACCCTTCCCCATAGGGGATCTTTCATTCCACTTACTAAGCCCATGCGCTCGATTGAATCATGCATACATAAGCAACATGCAGAATTCGAGGTTTATGGAGGCTGGTTTTCGGTGGTGATTAGGGGTTGTTTTGGTGGTTGTAAGAGGTGTGAATGGCTACTGTATTTTCAGTGATGTGAGGGTAAGGATGAAGGGAATGATTTGCTATCTTTCTTGTGATTGGCGTGTGATGTCTTAAGGTTTCTTGCTGTGACTTGCGTGTGAGTAATGTATGAGCTAGCCTAGTGCATGTCTTGGTTAGGGGTTGTTTATATAGAGAAGGGCTAGGGCTTCACCTTGTCTCACAAGGAAGAGATTTGGCATTAAGAGCAAGGATTTGATTTGGTATTGAGCAAGGAAAGTCAAAGATTGAGGGGGGACAAACCTTGGCTAGATTAGGAAGTCAATATCTTTAATTTGTTATGATTGATTTTAATTAGGCATGACATCTTTTTAATTTAGTATGTGATTTGTTTAGTTAGGAAGTTAATATATTTGATTTATCTTATTAGGTATGATTATATTTTATGTTTTATTTAATAGGTAAATGGTTTAAATATTTTATTTAATATTTAATGTTTAATTTAATTAAATTGGGATGTGTTTTATGGGCTTTGGGGGCTAATTGGGCTGGGGTGCGAGGCTAGCAGCAAAACCAGAAATACCGACTCCGTTCGAACGCCCATTCGAACGCGGCACGAACGTCCGCAATCTGCTTGACGTTCGAACGAAGTAACGAACGCAGCATTAACGAAGACAGTGAACTTGTGAAATGAACTTGATGACGTACTTATTCTGAATTTCCCCTTCCGACCTCCGTTTCCCGCAATATCCTTAGCTAAAAAAGGTAGTGCCTCCAACTGAGACTCATCATCGGGTTTCACATGCGAAAATGCAATGCCTACAGAGAGGACTTGTGAACAACCATTGCTTCTCTTGATTTTGGAGTGAGGAGAGAGCAAAAGAAATTGTGTTTTTATCTCTCTAGAGAGATCGTGAGAATGGTTGAGAGTGGTGATGAATATGAGTGATTTTTATAATAATGGGTAGATTTTTAGAAATAAAATAATAATTTGTAATTGCCACATGTTAAAAATGAGGGATAAAATTCGTAACTGCACAGTACCTCTGGAAAGACATACATTTCTGACTAGGTTTAGCTCTGAATTTGGAAAAATATACAACACAAACGGTGTAGGTCTCGGTCTAAGCTTTCCGAGATATAAAATTTATAAAAATCGGAATTCGTATGAAAAATTTAGGGCTGAAATACGGAAGAGCTGCATGTTGACTCAGATAAATTATAAAAGTGCTGAATTTGAAAATTTGTCCAGGACCTCCGGATAAGATTCCTAAGGTGCGAAACCAATTTTAATTTTATTTTATGAAGTCTAAGGTGTTATGCATGATGATTCACTTTACCGAGTATGACTGGTCCGACCAGGGTGTTACATTCACCCCCTTAAAATGGATTCTTCCTGAATCCTAATCTGCGTGTTAACTAGGCGACTAAACTATCATGCATTATCTAATACCTAAGATGTTGTCATATACCTATATCTGAGTAACCTTCAAAAATACAATCATTAGTCCTTGGGTCGCGAGTTATTACCGACTACTAAATTTCTGAGAAATCCATCAAACTATACCTCTTACTCCTCAATCTAAAGTCACTCCGATTAGTTCCATATATAACGAATGTTACAATGAAGTCTTGATCTAGGTAGGGAAACGTAATCTACCCCGCTTCCTTTCGAACCCTTGGAAATCCTCACAATGACATAATAAATACATAATTAGGCTTGTCTTTTACTATAGCTGTTTATTGCTCAATTTGTAGTTTCACATACATCAACCATCTAGATCTTTCCTTATCATGACCTATGTATGATTCATGTTAGCTAAATATCGTCCCACATTTCATTTATCCTTCTTTAATTTCCCTTAATACCAATCAAGTCTTATTGACCTTCGTTTCTCTGTCTATTGAGCATACCTCGAAGTTCTTCATCTCTTGTTGCAAGGTAGACACTTTAATCATCTCTCTAGTAAATAATGTTGTATGCTTTCAGTTAATGGCAAAAGTTTCTCTACTACTTTTTTGAAGCTACTGTGCAAACTTTGGTATTAGTTATAAACTTCAATTATTGGAGAAATTATTGTATTACTAATTCCCTCAGAAGACTGCATTACCTAAAATAACCTCTAACTTATTTTACCTTGTTTTTTATTTATGGTACCATGATACTCTTACTTGTAAGAGTTAGCTTCTTTTCCTTCTTAATTCGCAGAGATCTCTCCGCTAAAATCTATTATAGTCTTATCCCTCTTCCAACTGAGAATGTCTACCTATGAAGCCTCTCTTCTAGTTCGGCCCTTTACCAATACTTGTACTACCTCTTTTTAGGAATTCTCCAAAGTACAAACTTACTCCAAGTCTTAATGTACTCTCTTTGTTACCTATTCCTGGATAATTTCATCTTATTCTTTTTCTTCACTTTTTTTTGCTCAATCGAAAGGTCTTGCAAAATATACATTTTACTATTATACATGTTATATGATGTACCTTCTTCAAGTAATCGAATTATGTGCGTCTTTACTTCTTCAGACACTTTAAGTTTGGTAGTAAGCTAAGATAACTTTGCTAAATTTGGCTAAACTTAATATACGTTTCCACTCTTCAGGAAATGTAAGCTTACATGTCTCATTTGGATTCTCATATATTCAACCAATTTGGCTAAAGTGTTGTCAAGCGCCGTATATGTTCTGCTGGGTTACTAACTATACTCATTTGGGGCTATACAGAATTTCGTATTCGGAAGACGGATATGCGCATCTTATAGAGATCTGGGGAAAATAATTCGCTACTACTTGTTGAGGCACTACAGTAGTTTTTGTAAGTGTCGGTACTGTAGTAAAGGAAATTTGTCGTATGTACTACTGAGGGTCATATAGGTCTTGCTATGGCTTTGGGAGTTTGGGTTACACAACTCTATCAATTATTTTATAGTTTCTGCTTGTGCTGTAATCTTAAAGCTGCGTTATTTATGGTGCGACCTGCACTGGACTTCTTTGTCGTTCTCTGTGTTTTCAATGTTTCATATTTATGAGATCTAGTTCTTAGGATTATATGGGTTACTACTACGGCTAGTCTATTCTGTGGACCTCTACTGGTGCTGCAAACTGTTAGGATTGGTGCTCGGAGTGTCAATTCGGATCGTATTTATGTTCGATTCATGAATACGAATAATTCTTTTTTTCCATAATATTACTTACTTAATGGTAGCACCTCTTGTTTTTACATACGTATTCGATCTAATTACAATTGGATTAAAACTAAATATGATTTAGTGATATATATATATTAGACAAAAATCATAGGATTTACAACGTAGTGCGCAATTACAACGTAATTTGTAATTGACATTGGGAAGCGTCACTATAAGT
Organism: Zanthoxylum bungeanum; assembly: GCA_019454045.1. NCBI lineage: Eukaryota > Viridiplantae > Streptophyta > Magnoliopsida > Sapindales > Rutaceae > Zanthoxylum > Zanthoxylum bungeanum. The sequence continues at coordinate 21,572 of SKCR01046016.1, read as the reverse complement.
CGTATATTCTCAAATAAAGTTCCTGGTCAGTATTTACTGGCACGGGTCGGTTAGTAAAATTCAATAAGACCAGTACATGTCGTATATCGAGACTTGGGCCGATGGTTTATCCCAATGAACCATGAGTCTTGGGAGACTCGTATAGACGTGTAGGTGTTTATTTGATAAACTCTGAACGACTCACCGAAGATTTCCTAATATATGATACATCAACGTCAATAGGAATCTTCTCGAGTCGAGTAGTATAGTGGTCCTTCAACTTGAGATACCACTGTGGATATATCAGATATCCTCCACACTTTGATGGCAATCACATCACCGATCTATTTAGATCAGACCTCCGCATGTTCGTTGGGTATGGACTGATGCTCATGATATCCTGTGAGTATCAGATAAAATCCGTCAGTCCTGTGTACAAGGCATAGGTATCTGGTACGTATTTACGATCTAGTAAATCCATGGCTGTGGTATACTTCGGAAGCGAGTTCTGAGTGTTCTTTAGAGATCTTAAATTTAACACTCGACTATATTATATCTTAGGGATTTGACATTCTTATCTATATCCCCGGTAAAATATCGATAGCCTGTGACGGATGGATTATACGTATGCAATGACCTCGACTTGCATAGTTTAGCGAGATTATCTGTGGTCGTCATAATTTACGAGTGGGTGAATTATGGACACGAAATTGGATTTCATGACGGATAAACCTAAACTTAGAGAGTCCCACAATATGAAGTGTACTCGTTTAGCACTTGGACAACGCATTATGAATAATATAGATTATTCATAATACTTCACTAGATTAAATGAGTTAATTCAAATCGTTTAATCGGTTAAACGAAAATACATGCATTAGGGGATTTTGGTCAATTTATAATTAATATGTATTTGTATTTGATACAAAATTTGACTTGATACATATTAATTAATTGTCAAATGAGATTTTGACACATGTCATTAATATATGTATTTTGTTATTTAATCTAAAAAAATACATATATAGATATTTATATTAATTAATTATTTAGTTATTTAATTGTTAAATAATTAAATAATTGGAAATTAAATATCATATCCATAAGTCATAATTAGTATGATAAGTTGTGAGATATTATTGGTAACAAATGACATGACTTTTTTAAGCTTGAAGTGTTCAAATTGAACAAGTAACTTAAGGCTTATTAAATAAAATTTGAAAAAAAAAAAACCAAAATACCCTTCCCCACAATTTCGTCCCTAGCCATATATAAAAGGGAAAATTATTTTCTCTTCATTTTATTTTAGTCATGGCCAAGCCTCCACCATTTTAGAAAGCTTCCAAAATGATTCTTAAGAGAAAACTTGAGAGAATGTGAACAAATTAAGAAGAAAGCTTAAGGAAATTTGGAGATTTTAAGGTAATCTTTAATATTCTTAAGCTTAGAAAGTTTGTTTCTTGTTCTTGAGTATCTATAATAGTTCTAGGATTTCTTACTTTCTTAGATTTTGGGGCTTTTTGATTTGGAGGATGGATTTGGAGGCTAAATGCATGTGTGAAGTTAAATTGAATAATATTAGTTCAATTTTGTCATTTGATGACTTGTTGCCATTCTAGAGTATTATGATCACTCTTGTAACTCCTAGAATTGTTCTTGAGTTCTTCATTTGTGGTGACTTTGGTTGGTGTAATTATTAATATGATTAATGTTAAGAAAATTGGATTTAAAGCCTGAAAAATGATATTTTGGTTACCAAATCAGATCTGGAATTTCTGTGATTTTTATGATGAAAATTATGTTGTATAAATTTATTGGATGTGTTTTGGGCATTGGAACAATTTCCGGAAATTGTTTCGAAGTTGAAATATGTGAAAACGGCGAAAAACGGCGTTACCGGGTGAGTTTCGGGCTTACTGGGTGTCCGCTGTCCAAACAGTGAATTGGCCACTGTTTGGGCAGCCCATGAACTTCCCAAGCACTATTGGAGCTAACCTGGGCAGCCCCGTCTGTATTGGTTGGTCGGTTCGGACAAAAACGGGTTTTATGTCATTTTGCGGAAAAATATTTTCGTAAAAGTTTCGCGATGTTTCTAACCTATTTATGTCGTTATTTGATATCAAATAAATATATTTAGGTGAAATATGAATGAATTATTCATATTGGATATTGAATAATTTATTTTGTAATTTTAAAAGTTTTTAAAGTTGCGATTTCGCCCGAACCGCACGCTTCTGCCACTCCCTTTGAGAAAACCCCAATAAAAATTATATCAGAGCTGGTCTGATCCTTCATCCATTACATTTTTCATGCTTGATATATGATATATAATCCAATTTTGATATTAGCACATGCATGTAATTTAGATGTTTCTTAATTTTTCGGTTCTACGCTAACGAAAAACATAACGGAGATTTAATGGTTAAGTTAACTTATGTTTTCCAAGGTATAATTGAACTGTTTATAAATTGATCTAGATTAAATTCTGCATTTGATGTAGAGCAAATCTCTTTATAGGAATATCCCCGCTTAAATAAGGCATTAAAGTGAGTAGTATTAGGAATACTTATTTCTTGGTCCGCATTGTCAGTACAGATGCAAATGATTGCATGATGTTGTAGTTTTATCGTGCAAAAGCTGTGCAGTTATGGCTGATGGTAGTTCATTTGTGTCGGTAGAACTTATATGATAAGAGACAAATTCAAGTGAAAGTGGAAATCCTGAACGTGCCAAAGCTGTCATGACTACATCGGTAGCTTGAGTTTGCACTGACGAGTGAAGTCTTGATACGCCTCCTTATGAACGTGCCAAAGCTGTCATAACGAGAAATGATCAGGACCGAAATCAGGAGTCACAGTGAGTGTGATTACAGATTTCTAGAATAGGTTCTAGATATCAATAAACATTGATATAATTAGATTAGTCTAAACCATCGGGAACTATTGTTCCAATTTTCTTGGAAAATCAAGATGGTTAATGACTTAGTTACTAAGTCACGATAGGTAATCTAAATAGATATAGGTTTTAGGATATAATTCTGTAGAGAGAATAGTTTCTTTTGAAGTAAGAATTGACGTGAATTAATTCAAGTCTCGAGATTCTTGACTGGCATTAAGAAAACCTCATAAGGTATTTGTTTATCTAATAATGATGTTTCTTAACTTTAGTGACCTTTAGAGGTAATGTGTCTGACACAGTTTGCTAATCAATTATTTGCAATTGTTGTTAATAGTTGACGACAAATTATAAAGCTAAAGAAAGAAGATGTGTATAGTTGTGTGTAGAGAATATCGATTCTCACAATACGACAACTATAAGTATTGGATACTAGATCTCCCATCTAGTTATTTAAAATAGTGTTTAATGATTATTTTGATATTTGATATCAGAACTTGCGACTATTGGATAGTTACTTGTTCTTTATAAACAGTTATTTTATATTTTAATATGACTAGTAGTGTCATTGATGAAAAGATAAAAATTAAGAAAAATATTCGGTTAACTAAATAACTTAGACCAGTGCTTTATGAGATTTTATACGGAATAAGCATTATATGCTTATTCCGTATGGTAAAGGATGGTCTGATACGAGATCACACCACATATCCTTATCTATTTAATGAATATTATATTCAGAAATGTGATTAAATCTTATTTAACCAATGACCGTCATTGGACCACAGATTTATTAAACTAATACATTGGATGTATGTAGTTTAATGAATTATAAATTGTCTTGGATATTTTTATTTACTTCGTAACTTAGTTAATGAATTGTCATGACTTAGTTACGTGTTTCTAAAAAATATATATTGAACGTCTTGAATGGTTTGAGAACTTTCAATATGTTTCTGATGAAACACGAATAGAATAATTTGACTGGTTCAAAGATATTCGATTTGAAATTTTGAGAACTGTATCTTTAAAATTCATCATGAATCTTTGAATTGTTCAAAGATGTTTGATACGATCAAACATATGAATTTATTACAATTAATTCTAAGATTATTTAATGAATATGATTCTTACTCAATATTATTCTTCTACGATTCCATCGTTATAGAATTGATCAGTGGGAGAAATCGAATCTTATATGATTTGATTCGTTTGATATTGAGTGTTACCAAATTAGTTTCAATACTCTTGGGGATATGCTCCAGTAACACTAATTCATCCTTTTAATTAAGGTTCCATTATTTTCTACAGTTACGTATATGATATGTATAAGTAAAAAATTCGAATCTTGAAAAGTTTGAGATTTGAATCTTTATTTTGTATAATGGTTATATAATTGAAAAGTGTTTGCGCCTCGGAGGTACAAGTAAAATTTTATCATTTATTCTATTTAATATAATATTTTATTTGATAGAACATTTTTTCTATGATCCCAAGTAATAAAATTGTTTTATTACTTGTGTGTAACATCGAATGTTGACCATTGTAGAAAAGACTTGACTTAGTGAAGTCAAATGTGAGAGTGATAAACTATAAGTGGAACTACATAATTAATAAGATGAAAAGACCTTTAGACATCTTCCGTACAAGTTCAATAGGATGTCGGAATCATTTACAAAGTATTTGATACTTAATGATTCTGTTGTTTTCTTATCGAATAAAATTATCCTATAACTTATAGTGGGAGCGATATTTGATATCTATTTCGGAAGTTAGCATTAAACCATAGATCTAAGATTGTTTATAGCTTACTACAATCAAGTTTGGAACTTGATTGAGCTTTCGTTATGAATTGTTCATAAAATGTGCAAATTATTTGCGCAGCAAAAGCAAAGTGAGCTTATTAAAGGTTTGACCTTTATAATATGACAGTGAGAAAGGTTATGCTTAGCAATCTATTGTAGATTCTAAGGAAACTTGTCTCTAGTCGCACTAATTGAACAATTAAATATATGTTGGTTAATGTTGATATTAAACTATGTATTTTACTTAAGAATATAAAGTGGCGTTCCTGAATGTTTCTTTGAAGAAGAGATCCGTTGTGATTTCTTTGCTTGAAGAGTTCATTCTAGAATGGCCCTGGAGTTTGTGTTCTGCTAAGATCACAGTTTGATATACTAGCTTATAGAGCCTATTGTAGATTCAGATGAGCTTTCCGAAAATATGTGTTCTCTAACTTTGATAACAGTTAGATTGTCTGATTTTATCAAAGCATAGAGAATACAAATATGATAATAGGGTTAGTGGGAGCGTACAAATTTCTTTCTAGTATTGTATATCCTAATGACGTTATCATTATTAATGTAATAATGAGATATTTGTTAGGTAAAAGATTTACCTAAGTCTTCTTTTCTCCGTGAAAGCAGTGAGAGTAGTCTTTGTTATATTTGATATAAAGTTTCATATATGATATAAAATAAAAGACTTGTGAGATACTCTCATTATTCGCTCATTAGATACGATCTAATAAAGGACACAACATGACTATATGCATGACAGTTAGTGTGTCTCTTGTATATAGTATTTATCTTTCGCAATCGATGATTCCTTTGTCAAAAGAGAAATTGATTAGAATGTCTAGTCAATCTTATGTATCATAGGATGATGGCATAATGAATAATATATTATGTGCGATTAAAGATATCAATTTAATCGTAATTATTACGAGCTATTTTGATACCTTATAGACCATATGATGTGTCTTGAAACAAGTTCTTTGTTATCTTTGAGATATTAAGAACAAGTTTCTTATTCATGGAGAATATAATCCGCAACCATTAGGATCAGATTAGTTTTGAGTCTAATTTGACGTTAGATGGTTACGTCATATAGAGTCAGAAAAGATGCAGTGGGAGTGTCACAGTTGATTCTACTGTATTAGTGGAATTAGTTGTAACTTATGAAGTATTGATTTATGAAGTTACAAAGTGACCTTATATATTAAAAAAAATTGATATTAGTGTTGTGTTTGCGGTTGTCTTATAATATTTGGATTTAATCTCTAAAAACATAGACAACTTAGTAGTTATAGCACAATATTGATGTCGCATCTGATTCATATTGATGTATAGCTTAGGTTATACAATATATGAATGATGCTGGCTAAGGGAAACAATTGGGTTTGTTGGATAAACTCAATATGTTATAGTGGACCTACTTCATATTGCCTACCTCTTGAGTGCTAGGTGAGCTCTTGAGGGCCATGAGTATGTGATATACATTGAGATGTGTATATGATACCGTGGATTGTCACTAGAGCAAATGGGAGAAATTTTTAGGGTTGGTACTCGGAGTGCTAATCCGGATCGTATTTATTCCTGATTCATGAATACGAATAATTCTTTTTTCCATAATATTACTTACTTAATAGTATCACCTCTTGTTTTTATATATGTATTCGATCTAATTACGATTAGATTGAAAGAAACTAAATATGATTTAGTGATATGTATATATTAGACAAAGACTCTAGGATTCACAACGTAGTGCGCAGTTACAACGTAGTTTGTAATTGACATTGGGAAGTGTCACTATAAGTTGTATATTCTCAAATAAAGTTCCTGATCAAGATTTACTGACACGGGTCGGTTAGTAAAATCCAATTAGACCAGTACATGTCGTATATCGAGACTTGTTTCGATGGTTTATCCCAACGAACCATGAGTCTTGGGAGACTCGTATAGACGTGTAGGTGTTTATTTGATAAACACTGAATGACTCACCGAAGATTTCCTAATAGATGATACATCAACGTCAATAGAAATCTTCTCGAGTCGAGTAGTATAGTGGTCCTTCGACTTGAGATACCACTAGGGATATGTGAGATATCCTCCACACTTTGATGGCAGTTACGTCACCGATCTATTTAGATCAGACCTCCGTCTGTTCGTTAGGTGTGGACTGATGCTCATGATATCCTATGAGTATCAGATAGAATCTATCAATCTTGTGTACAGGGTCTAGGTATCAATTACGTATTTGCGATCTAGTAAATCCATGGCTGTGGTATACTTCAGAAGCGAGTTCCGAGTGTTATTTAAAGATCGTAAATTTAAAAATCTACTATAATATACCTTATGGCTTTGACGTCCTTATCTATATCCCCAGTAAAATATTGATAGCCTGTGACGGAGGGATTATACATATGTAATGACCTCGACTTGCATGGTTTAACGAGATTATCCGTGGTCATCATAATTTACGAGTGGGTGAATTATGGACACAAAATTGGATTTCGTGATGGATAAACCTAAACTTAGAGAGTCCCACAATATGAAGTGTACTCGTTGAGCACTTTGGCAACACATTATGAATAATATAGATTATTCATAATACTTCACCGAATTAAATGAGTTAATTTGAATCGTTTAATCGGTTAAACAAAAATACAAGCATTATGGATTTTGGTCAATTTATAATTAATATGTATTTGTATTTGATACAAAATTTGACTTGATACATATTAATTAATTGTCAAATGAGATTTTGACACATGTCATTAATATATGTATTTTGTTATCTAATGTAAATAAAAATACATATATAGATATTTATATTAATTATTTAGTTATTTAATTGTTAAATAATTAAATAATTAGAAATTAAATATCTTATCCATAAGTCATAATTAGTATGATAAGTGGTGAGATATTATTGGTAACAATTGACATGATTTTTTTAAGCTTGAAGTGTTCAAATTGAACAAGTAACTTAAGGCTTATTAAATAAAATTTGAAAAAGACCAAAATACCCCTCCCTCCAATTTCGTCTTCTTCCTCCTCAAGCTCAACTACTTCTTCGCTGAGCAGACGGCGGCATTTGCTTGAAGGTATGGACGAGGTAGGGGACGGTTGGACTGTAGGGCTCGAAGCGGCCAGTGTGAGAGTGGGCTGAGGAGGTGGCACCGGATGAGGAAATAGCTTGGCTTTTCCCTTAGCCTCAGGAGGAATCGGAGTGGTCAGTCGTCGCCGAGAACTTCCAGCTATCCCCTGACCGGCCTTTTTGGCCAGGCTCTTGATTCGCCCCTTGACATCGCCTGACTTTGCCATTCCTGCAGAATAAGACCGAAAGTATGGTCAGTTTTCGAGTACATGTAACTTCAATCAGATTCAAGTTGAGTGAAAGAAGTTTGTTAGTAGGCTAAGAGGTAACTACTTAATCGTCCTAGAGCCTGTGGAGGTGTGTTCTGGATGAGGCCCGATTCTACATAGGCGACGTCATTGACGATACTCTTCCAGAAGCAGGAGAAACTCAGGGCTTTCTTAATCCTGGTCCGGACCTCATGACAAACTTTGGGGGGATCTCTCCAGCATGCTGAAAAGGTTTGGGAAGTTAGTATTTTTTCATAAATTTACAGAAAAACTAAGGGATCAGATCCTCACCTCCTTCCGTAAAGACGTTTGAGACATCTATCTTTTTGAAATTTATTGACCGAGACTGACCCCGGTCGCCCGTGGCCCAGAACCAGGGATCTTTGAAGTTTTTATTAGTTTGGGGGAGCTCAGTGATGAGAGCAGGAACGCCGGCGTAAGAGGTGAGGTAATACCAACCGTGATGAGTTTTTGGGTTGGACTTCAGCTTATACAGTCTTTGCAGCTCCACAAATGTCAGCTCTCCTAGGCCCGCTCGATGCCATATCACATGAAGACCGGCCAGTATCCTCCAACTGTTCAGATTCAGCTGGCAGGGAGTGACTTCCATCGAGGCAAGCATCCTCGCGAAGTAAGACTGGATAGGCAGTCGCAAACCTCATTCGAAGAAGGATGGGAGGAGGGCCACGGAACCAGACTCGGGCCGACTTGCAAACTCACCGAAGCCCCGGACCTCAAGCGATATGTCTATGAAAAACTCATACTGATGGCGAAGTGCGCTCAAGGCGTCTTCCGTGATGGTTGAAAGGCGGTCCATGACCAGGGATGACCAGTCTAGCTAGCCCGGTTCAGGATTCTTTCGGGGAATTCAGTGGCGGTAGGTGTCATTCTCTTCCTGAGATGGAGTTGGAGTGGTATCTAATTCTTCTAAGCTGGTCGTCCCTGAGCTAGAGGAAACCTCTTCAGCAGGAGGAGGCTGGGGGACTGAGGGTCGAACTGAGGACGATTCAGCATCTGACATTCCTAACATGGCAGCATCCGATGAGGGCAGTTAGTAATCAGTTTGGGGGCATCATATACTTAAAGGCAATTCCAGTGACCAGGGACCTAGGCCTAAAGTCTCTAAACGTCCTAACGATGGCCAAAAACAGTAAGTCTTTTCATAAGCATCAAACCAAGCATGCAGTAAATAGCAAACCGAGGATACCTAAAAATCAAACATCCTAACCCACAACCCATCATTCGGCCTAAAAACACATGCATCTTACACCATTCGATCAACCTACCAGCCACACTACACATTTCCACAACACATTCGCAACACAGAATAGAGGCATAAACACAAAAACATGATAGAAAGCATGAAGAACAAGCAAGAACCAATACATGAACTCTCACATGCAACAAATAAACACGAAAAGTTTCAGAGATTGGGTAGAATAAGGTCGACCAGAAGACTTACTTGATTCGAGAGGTTGAATGGAGAAATGGTCTGGTCGGTCTTGAAGTCTGTTGATCTCAGAAAGAATGGAATGAACCTTTTACGCTTCGGAAGAGCTGGTTTTCGTAAAAGAGGGAAAGTGTGATGTTTCCCGTTTTTGTAGGCAGCTCGGGGCATTTCTGGCTGTTAGATCAGAGATAGAGGGCTGGGATGTGCTCCGTGTGTCACTTTCAAATTCCATCTACTCAAATTTTATAGAACGACTGAGATTAAAAACCTTTCAGCTGCCCCTTAATGGTTGATTGTTTTGGTTTTGGCTGGAGGGTCGTGGATGCTTGGCAAGTATCACGGCCGGATTAAACCGTAAAGATGATTTGATGGGCATTTATGAGGTAATGATGGTTTTCGGTTTCCAAGGGACGGCTACCAGAAGGGTAAATATGGGTATTTATTTCAAGCCACCAGTGCCGTTCGGACAGGTATCAAAATTCTCAGTGACCGAACACATGAAGATGACGAGGATGACACAATTAATAACCGAGGTAGTTTTTGTGGCTCCTAGAGGCGAACATAACCCTCTTGATCAGCATTCCCTTGACTTCATAGTTCTCGATACCAACTCGTACACTCGTTGAAACCGAGAACTATGGGACAGATGTTGATGGTGATTTTTGTGACCAAGTATTTTGAACAGCTCGGCAAGGGCAGAGAGGAAAGTTCTTCTTTTGGGAAGATGCATAGTCTGAGGATATTAATCGTTCTTTGACCAGACATGATACGCTGACCTGGTTTTTTGGATTTGACCGACCTGAGAATATAACATGGAGCAGATATCAGAGACCGACAACATTAGAGCCGACCCTGACCGCTATAGCCCCATAGCTCGGTTCAGTCCTGCCCTTCCTCCCGGATCCGAAGAAAGAGCTCGGATATTATGGGTCAGGTCAGAAGCAGTTGGAGTAGTTCGGCATAATGTTTGCCATCCTCGTGAAGTCCGACGTGTAACTAGGACTGTTTGGACATTTTCCCCTGACATGTACCACTGCACGAAAGATCTTTACAGGTTTTCTTCATAATTGTTGAGTGTGGTAGTGCCTAAAACAGAGTGATTTAATGGAGAATCAGATGGCATGCTTACTTTCGGCGAGGCAGTTGGGGCAGATAGCCCATCAATCGGCAGGAAATCTGCATGGCTGATGTAAGGGAGGGTAAACACATTTGTAAAGGTTAGCTTGACCACAATTGAGAAGAGGTCGGCCGACCTCGGTTCAGTTCTAAAACCAGTACTCTAATTTTTTCCTGTGGACGTAGGTTGGATCTATTCCGCCGAACCATGTAAATCCTTTGTCGATTTTGTGTCTGTTTTTATCTCCTGCTAAGTTTGCTTTTGGCCCCCATAACCAAACAAATTCACAGTTGGAGGATGATTGTTCTAAGAGAAGTATCCCAAACTTACCCCTGAAACGAAAATCATCCGTCAAAATATACTATAAATAATTCCTTCTGGAAAAGAATATTAAATTTGTTATAAAATAAGAGATAAAATGAAGAAAATAATACCTTGTAAAGCTGCAAGTTTTTATTCTTATTGATTTTAGAATGAATCAATTATATAAGATTTGCTCTATATTTATAGAGATGGGTTTAGGTTAATATCATTATCCCTAATCAATGTGGGATAAGCTAAAACATAAAATAAAGTGTAGGGGACCATCTAATTTACAACACTCCCCCTTGGGACCCATCACTTTAATTTCACAATAATTGATCTAACACTGCCTCATTAAAACCTTGCCAGTAAAAACCCAATGGGAAAAAAAACTGGTCGAAGGAAAAAGAGTACAATGCGCTTTTATCCAACAATATTTCTTGATGTCAATGATTATGCTCCCCCTGATGAAATATTATCAAGATAATTTGCTCAGTCGGCGCATGCCAATGCTATATACAAGCTTCTCAAATGTTGATGTCGGTAAAGCTTTAGTAAATAAGTCTGCAAAATTATCGGTTGATGTATATGAAAACACATTGTCAATGGTTATTTCATTCCGATCCCACAGTTCTCTTGTATAAGTATAATTTGTAGATTTTTCCTCATTTTTGGAATTTTGAGCCTCTTCAGGGGTTGATATCTCTTCAGGGACTATCAATTCTTCTGGAACTGGTGATTGAGAAGATGTGGGTATAGTCATTGCTCGAGCATTATTTTCAACAGGATCTGAATCTCTCATTTTCCTCTTCCGGGGAATAGTATCTTTAGAACCAAGTGGTCTACCACGTTTCTGACGTGTAATAGATGATTCATTAGCTGCATTTACACTAGATTGTTCAATAGGAATAACCACCCGAGCTGGTGTATTAGCAGCTGGTATATGAGACTTGGTTACTTTTGCAGCATCTGTAAATGCATCTGGTAATTGATTTGCAATTTGTTGCAAATGGATTATCCTTTGCACTTCATTTTCACATTGGCTGGTGCGAGGATCTAAGTGAGACATGGTAGGAACTTTCCAAGAAAGTTCATGCCTTGCTTCTGGAGGCTTTTTCTTTTCTCCTAATGGTGGAAAAATTGTCTCATCAAAATGACAATCCGCGAAACGTGCGGTAAATAGATCACCCGTTAAAGGTTCCAAATATCTGATAATGGAAGGTGAATTAAAACCAATATATATCCCCAAACGACGTTGAGGTCCCATCTTTGTACGTTGTGGGGGTGAAATTGGAACATATACAGCACAACTAAAAGTGCGTAGATGAGAAATATCTGGTTGGTGACCAAGAACAAGTTGAATTGGAGAATATTGATGATAAGCTGTGGGTCTAAGGCGAATTAATGCAGCTGCATGTAGTATAGCACGACCCCATGTAGAAATTGGTAATTGAGATTGTAACAATAAAGTGTGTGTAATTACCTGAATTCGCTTGATCAATGATTTTACCAATCCATTTTGTGTATGTACATGTGGAACTGGATGTTCAACATCGATTCCAACTGATGTACAATAGTCATCAAATGTCTTGGATGTAAATTCACCAGCATTATCTAATCGTAGTTTGGATTGGATAATCTGGGAATTGTGCCTTTAATTTAATCATCATGGCAAGTAGCTTGGCAAATGCAATGTTACGTGTGGATAACAAACAAACATGTGACCACCGTGCAGATGCATCAATCAAAACCATAAAGTAACGGAAAGGTCCACTTTGTGGATGAATTGGTCCACAAATATCTCCTTGAATCCTTTGTAAGAATGATGGGGATTCAAGGGCAATCTTAGATGGAGATGGGCGTATCACAAGTTTGCCTTGTGAGCAAGCAGTGCAATTGATCTCATCTGTCAATAGAATCTTCTGGTTCTTTAATTTATGCCCATTGGAATTTTCAATTATTCTACGCATCATCGTAGCTCCTGGATGACCAAGACGATTGTGCCATAACATAAACATCTTTGGATTATTGAACTTCTGGTTCATCACTACATGACTTTCTATTGCATTTATGATTGTATAAAACAATCCAGATGAGAAAGCCGAAAGTTTTTCCAATATATATTTCTTACCTGAGATATTTTTGGTAATACATATATATTCTATTTTGTTTTCATCTAAAGTTTCAATATGATACCCATTTCTGCGAATATCTTTGAAACTTAGCAGATTTCTACTGGACCTGCCTGAATATAGAGCATTTTCAATGTATAATTTTGTTTCACTTGCTAATAAGATTATGGCTCTTCCAGAGCCTTCAATTAGGTCTACAGGCCCAGATATAGTGTTTACCTTTCCTTCATGTAATTTTACGTCCAAGAGGTATTTTCTATCTCGAAAGATAGTGTGTGTGGTTGCACTATCAGCCAAGCATATATCCCCACATTTATTTTTCGGAACAAACAATTTCTTTGAAGGGTTCATATCCTTGAAAGTAAAGTTCATGTCACATAAATATAATTCAAAATAATAAATATACAATAAAATATAATACAAAAATTAAAAACATCACATAAATATATATGAACCAAAATTACACACATATACTTAGAACTTCAGGTTCTCTTGAAAATTAATTTGTTGATCTAGAACTTTAAGTTCCAATCTTACATTGTTATTTTGAATATCAGGTCCTAAAAAGTAATTATATTTCACAACTTTAATTTCCGATTGATAATATTAATATTTAGAACTTCAAGTTCATAAATATGTTATTAGAAATTCTGAACTTCAGATTCCATGGTAGATTTAAAACTGCAGGTTTTAATCTAAAATCTAATTAATTAAAGTTAGAACTTCAAGTTCGTTAATTGTAGTGTAATTATAGAACTTCGAGTTTTATAATTATTTTATATATCTAGAACTACAGGTTCTAATATAATAATTAATTAATGAATATAGAACTTCGGGCTCTAATTTACCTCTAATAATTGATCACAATTATGAAAGAAATTAACATAAATTGTAAAATGAAAACAAAAATACAATTTCTATTTTCTGATGTGGATGATCCAAATTAATGGCAACCACATAGCATACTCATAAAAATAATTAATTTCTTAAACTAATAATAAATAAAAGAATAACATAGTGAATTATAACTACGAGTTATAATTTTAAGATTAAAATTTAGAACTTCAGGTTCTGAATTAGAACCACAGGTTCTAATTTTAATATTGAGATTCATAACTTCAGGTTGTGAATTAAAACTACGGGTTCTAATTTTAATATTGAGATTCAGAACTTTAAGTTCTGAATTAGAACTACGGATTCTAATTTTAAGATTACAATTCAAAACTTCAGGTTTTGATCATATTAAAAAACTTCAAGTTATAATATGAATTTTAAATAATTAATATTGATATAATCATAAAACAATATCAATTAACAATCTTATAACCAAATCAATTGATGAGCTGATCATCATACGAAAACAAATTAAAGAAAAGATTTGGAGCCGAAGTACAATGGCCACGTTTAAAGGAGAAAATCTTTGGTACAACAGTGGTACCACGTCATCCATGCAACAAGCCAATCATCCATTGTCACGCGTGCTAAAAAATTAAAAAACAACTAAAAATAGGTATTAAATTAAACATGTTATTTTTTAATTCGCCGGTGGTACCACGTCACCCATACCACTGTTACACCAAAGATTTACTCCGTTTAAAGGCATGCCCACTCCAATAAATGTCATTAAATTCACGCCAAATCCATCAAATTCACAAGCAGCAAGCAGAGGCTTCAGGCCTTGTTATTTGTCAATTTGATAAAGGTTTTATGAGCAACAAACAAAGGCTTATCAACATCCAAATTTTGGAGATATTATATCATCATCATGACGGTCCATGTCATCATCATGGCTTGTTTGATCATACATTTTACAATCATCCGCCTGTAGCAAACAAAGGCTTCAGGCCTTGTTTTGATTATCATCACCATACTTGATTTGAGATTTATGATTTTTTTTTTAATTTAAGTACCGAGATTCATAATTTCAGGCTGTGAATTAGAACTACGGGTTCTAATTATAATATTAAGATTCTGAACTTCAGATTCTCAATCAGAACTACATATTCTAATATTATGATTGAAAATTCAGAACTTCAGGTTCTGATTTATTTACACTGTACACTTCAAATTGCAATAAAAGAAAACTAATAAAAAAAAAATCAAAATCTCATATCATGCCTTATTACATGTATGCCATTGGATCATTGTCATCAAATGCAATTTACGTCACTTGATCATCATCAAATTTGAAAGCCTTTTTTTTTTTTTTTGGCTTCAGGCCATGATGCCATTGAATTTAAGCAATTACACAAACCATGACGTTAATTATATTCATCAAGAAATTCATTTAGAATGAAGACGAAAAACAGGAGATGAACAATTCAACAGCAGCAATAAAATTCAATGACAATCGATGATTCAACCCTTTTTTTTTTCAGTAATGATCATAAGGGAAAAAAAAAAGACAATTGCTTGCTAAACTTCAAGTTCGGCCTTTTGTTTTTATTGATGCAACAGTTGTTTGCGAAACTTCAGGTTCGCTTTAAAAAAAAATAAAATAAGAACTACTCGTGCTGATAACGTGTTATAAAATAAGAGATAAAATGAAGAAAATAATACCTTGTAAAGCTGCAAGCTTTTATTCTTATTGATTTTAGAATGAATCAATTATATACGATTTGCTCTATATTTATAGAGATGGGTTTATGTTAATATCATTATCCCTAATCAATGTGGGATAAGCTAAAACATAAAATAAAGTGTAGGGGACCATCTAATTTACAACAAAATTTACTCATTTGGTAAAATCACAGCAATAAACAATTGAACATTTCGTAAGAAAAATATTGAACGTTTTAAGGTTAAATATTAAACATAGAGATGAATGAAAAAGAAAGCAAAACTCATTTTAATTTTTAATGCCTCATTGCTAAAACTCCATTAAGCTCATAATTCAAACAAAATTGAATAGTTTTTTTGAACAAAAATTGAATAGTTTTTACGGCCAAGGCTGAATAGTTTTTAAGCAATTTTCTTTAACTGGCAACCCATATTTACATTCTCGAATTCTAGGTATATAGAGGCTAAAAAACTAATTAGGGCTTCGCCTTTAAAAAAAATAAATAAATATTGATCTGATAATGAATGGTTAACTAAGTAGAGAAAACTAAATCAAAAATTATCTTCTTAATCGAGAGAAATTTAGGGGATAATCAAACATTAATTTCAATTGATTCAATGTTCTCATGCACGCTGTAAGCACAAAGGCAACGCTGCTCAATTTAGAAATAAAGCACAAGCAAATGGAAGTTATGGAACAACCATTTGGATATACATCAGTTTTCTCATTTCCAGTTCAATCTTTGGCTGGCAGCATTTTAAAACACTCGTTCAAAGGGATAAATTAAAATTTAAACCCTACAAAACTTCACTCTTAAAAGAGTATTTTTATTCTTCGTTGAAAAAACTGCAGAGTAAGCGAGATCCTGGGTATTACCAGAAAAGGAAGGTATTAAACAAAACAGCGGGGTGGTCTTCATATGTCAAGGAGCAGCCTGCGGGGGTCCTCGACAACATCTTTAATACGGCGCAGGAAGAAAACTGCCTCTCTTCCATCAATCAGCCTATGGTCATATGTAAGAGCAATGTACATCATTGGCCTTGGGACAACATTTCCTCCGACTACCATCGGACGTTGCACTATTGAGTGCATACCCAAAATCGCCGACTGCAAAAAAAGGCATATTAGTTAGATTTCATTTTTCCAGATTGCCACAGAAGTCCAATAATACCAGAGATACGCCAAAAGGAATTGGTTCCTATAATATCTATTTGGATGAGGCAGCTACTTAGCAAGGAGATGAAAATTTTAAATTAGACAAACAAACAGAAAATCATCTGAACCTGAGGAGGGTTGATGAT
The DNA here is from genome assembly GCA_019454045.1 of Zanthoxylum bungeanum. Lineage (NCBI taxonomy): Eukaryota > Viridiplantae > Streptophyta > Magnoliopsida > Sapindales > Rutaceae > Zanthoxylum > Zanthoxylum bungeanum. Next base: position 4,685 of record SKCR01046016.1, on the reverse strand, counting down.
AGGTGTACTCAAAAGGCTCCCGTAAACACCACCATTAGATATTGTAAATGAGCCTCCAGCCATCTCATCAATTGATATTGATCCATCATTCGCTTTTTTTGCAAGGGTGTTAATCTCTTTTTCAATGTCAGCGAAATTCATCTTATCAGCATTGCGGATTACTGGAACCACGAGGCCCTGAAAGGAAAAAAAAAATTGAGAATAGAAAGTTAAGATATAGGGATAATGCAATTTCACCACAAGTACAAGAAAATATGGAGCAGAGAAATGCCCACCTACACCTATATTTAGGTCTAACTTGCTAAAAGATTTTTATTTTCATTTAGTATCTAACAAGAAACAGTTCCACAGTAACACTAAAATAGCACACAGACACCTACATGCTGTCATAGCTTCACTGAACTTTTAGAGCTAAAGCTTATAATTGGTTAGACTTGAAAAATTTGAAAAGAATATCAAAATGCTGTACAAGGAGCAAATCAGCAACACAGCATAAAACAAAAGGTTGCATATAGATAAAAGGACCCAAACAAAGGGCATTCCATTCAGAGTCTCTTCACTTCATTTGGTAACTATAAGTTTATAAAAAGGAAATATTTACAAACCTTTGGAGTGCCAACAGCTATACTGATGTCTATATAATCTCTATATATGATATCATCCCCATCAATAACTGCATTTATAATAGGCTGATTCTGGAGCCCACTAACAGCAGCCTGAAATATTTAGAAGTGAAAATAATATATTAGCTAGCTAAGACAAGTGAGAAAAATCCTTACATCCCATATAAGTAAATTCAACAGGTATTAAGATAATGCATACTTTCACAAAACCTGACATAAGTCCCATTTTAACTCCATGCTTTTCAAGGAAAGCATCTTTGTACTCGGAACGGAGCTTCATCAAATTAGTCCTAGAACAGGCACCATATAAGAAATAAATGGACAACCTTAAAGAGAATCATCAAAAGAAGCAGATATAATAGCAAATCCTAATATTTTGTACCCTGAATATGACACAAGTGAGATAGGCAGCCAGTCATATTAGCAAGGTTTGAACTTACATATCAACTTCATTGAATGTTGTCAACATTGCAAATGTGTTTTGAGAGTCTTTCAATCGTGTTGCAACTCGTTTCCGTAGCCTTGTCATAGGAACCTACAATCACGAGCATTTTGAACTGACAAGTCAGAGCACAAGGTCTACCAAGATGTTTTGTTAGAGTATATATATATTATTATCGTAAAATAAGAAACTTTCTATTTTTAACAAATAGCAAACCACAAGAGACCCACTCGTCTTTCCCTTTCCTTTGGGGGAAGCTGGGGCTCAGTTGCAGTACGCTTTGGAGGTGGTGAAGAGGGTGCTTTAGGCTTCTCAGTAACAGGAGCAGTTTCAACTTTAGGCAGCGGCTTCTCCTCTTTTGCCTGTTCAGCAGGAGTTGGCTTAGGAGCAACTTTCTCTGAGGGAGCTACATGAGCTACACCTTCACCAGACTTTGAAATCACGGCAATCTTGGTACCTGGTTCCACAGTCTCCCCTTCTTTGGCTACAAGCTGCCACCAAGAAGTACCATTAACACAAAATGCAACCCACCATGCCCAAAAGAAAATGGGGGGATATTTGAACCCAAAAAAAAAAGAAAGAAGAGGTATTAGGAGTTATTTGGGATGTATTACCTCTTTAATAACACCTGCTTCCGGACTTGCAACATCAATCGTCACCTGATGGAAAATAATCATTACAAGCGTTAGAAAAATATACCAGTTTCCCCATCAAAAAGGAACAGAGATGGGGGGATCACCTTATCCGTTTCAATTTGAGCAATCGGTTCATCAACTTCTACCCTATCACCCGGGCCTGTTCTCAAAATACAGAAAATCACACAATCAATCACTTACAATCATGAACAACAAATTAAAATTTTCGTAAACAGTTGTATTGAGAAATAGGCACTGAAAAACATACTCTTCAAGAATTTTGCCAAAGTACCATCAGTTATGGATTCCCCCATAAAAGGAACAACAGCATCAACCAAATCCCCTTCATCACACAAAAATAAATATAAACATCACTACATCAGGAAAATTCTGAAATTCAATGTATATAATTTTATATTCCAGAGAACTGAAAGCAGGCACCAATCCTTTTTCTTCATTAATAAGATAACAAGATTCACAATAATATGTCTCAATCTGACCCAGAGTGTTCATATAAGGACTAGTTAAAAAAATTTTAGGGAAAGCCAGTCAATGTCACACCTCCTTCTGAAGAAAATGGCCGGTTCCACATATGAATGTTAGTTGCAAGCTTCGTGCTGGAAATGGTGTCCCTGCTCATAAGGAAAGTAACAAGGGTAAAGAAGAAAATTTCTGAGCAGTAGCAAACTGAGAAGCAAAATCATGGTCATTGACTCATTGTCTAAACTTTTTTTTATCTTTTTCAACCTGTCACCGGTTAATTCCCATATTCTGAATATTAATGTATACCGACTATTAAATTGAGATCTAATTATCCTCACAATTTCAAAATGATGAATTACATGATCAGTCTCAAAATAATTTACTGAAATACTTGAGAAATGAAGCTAGTTTCTAAAGAATTCAAAAGTTTCTTCTCCTTTATTCTCGTCTTATCAAACACCCAAACATAATGTAATCAGGGTTTCAGTTCAAGAATTTAAATCTAGTCCTAGTTGGATAGGGCAGAGCAGCACGGGAATTTTAAAGACAAAATGCAACAATTATTGTGCTTATTTTGAGCTTTCCCGGGCCCATAACCTCACCTTTCTGAAACGAGTTATATCAAAAATGCTACTTAGAATAATCCCATAAAATGATGAGCAAAACAATACACAAGTGCCACTAACCTTAATGGCTGACAACCCATAGAGCACCCTGCAATCACCAGAAATTTTTTTAGTTGCTAGGCACAGCTTTTGATAAATAGAGTATAGCTATGCATCAGCTTCTGAAAAGGAAGTACAACAAAATACATATTAGATTACCTGGTAACATTAAACGACTAAAATTTCGCACATGCCCTAATCCTCTTGGATGCAGTAATGTCTGTATACATGACACGTAAATCTTGTAAAAAATCTCAATATGTATATAATGATGTTTGTTTTGGTATATGTAAAACAATAATAGAGTACTTTCAAGACTTGTAAGAGATTCCTGTATAATCAAGAAAATGACTCAAGACAATGAATGAAAGAAGGAAATCTGCACCTCTTTTCCTGTAGCAGATGAGACTCTAGATGTAGATGCAGACATTGCAGGCCTAGCTGTCTGCTTCGACTGCCCTAAAATCTGAAAAACATAAAATATCATCTTTAGAACAGAATAAGACCACCATGAGTAATTGATTTCCTATTTCCACCAACTCTAATCAACAGAGAACATAAAATAGAATTCTAACCGAAGCAGACGAGCCTCCACTCGCAACCCTTCTCCTTATAACACCTAACATCATAGATCAGTATCTGCCTTCACAGTTCAAAACAATTATAAGTTCTCAATAAACATAGAAAGGATTGAATTGGAAAAGGGAAAATTTTGTATAAACATACCCCATAAAACTTTCATATGATAACAAAATTACATAAACGGTGAAAATTTTCAATACATATATATATAAATATGATAACTTTAATAGTTAAACGATCTCAAATAAACATAAGTTACATAACAAAGGCATCATCGAATTATACATAATTTCATTTTTTTCCCTTTGTTTTATGTTCATCCTCAACAGCCTTGTTTAAGATTTTACGACCTGTTAAACCAGCCATTGGAATTTCTCCATCTCAATTCTCAAACTACTCAGTCCACTACCCAAGTTATAAAGTTTAGCAATATTGGAGCTATGTGAAAGAAATTTTGTTCAAAGTTATACCATATATGTATGAAAATATGATTTCATCAATTTTATACCATATATGTATATATGAAAATACGATTTCATAATTCATATTTCATATGGACAGGGGTAATTGATTAATGTGATATTTAACACATACCAAGAAATGCATCTCTGAACTCGAAGGCAGCACCTGGCAACCAAGTCCTACAGGACCTAAATTATTTACCCCCAAGCCACACCGCTTGGGGCAACAATTAAAAAATCTTACTATAACTATATACAAACAAATATGCATAGCTGCATACAAAGTTTCCTATTTCTATGCATGTTAGCTTTCCTCACCACAAAATCCAAACACAGATTTATAAATACTAATCTGTCTCTAACAATAACTTAGCTCTAAGTCAAATTAATTTTTGTAATTTATTCTGATAAACAAAGCAGAAAGAAACATAAATATTCGAACTTTAAATTCAAATCAAACTAATATTTGTTATTCAATATAAAATCAAAAAATTTAGCTACATAACGCATACGAGTTTCTGCAAGCTCTCTATGGTAGCTGAGGAAATGTAGGAAGCAAGAGAAAGTCGAAATTCTGAATCTGAACGCAAATGAGGTTATTGAATTATTCGGTGATTTTATATAACAGACATAAAAATAATAGTTCTGTTTTATTTTTTTATTTTTTTATTTTTTTATTTTTTATTTTTTTATTTTTTTTTTCTCGAGAAACAAACAGAAAATAGAAATAACAAGTGCAAAGAGAAGACATGCGAAGAAAATAGAGAGATGCATAGGCTTTGACCTGATCGATC